>JAMPIV010022946.1:0-187500 GCA_024509875.1 Oreohelix idahoensis | reverse complement strand
TGCCAGCTTGAGGCAGTTGTAAAAATAGCCCGTATGTTGAAAATAAATTACTGTCCTGAATTCCATAGCACGTTGCGGTTTTTCCATAGCCAGCACGACGACATTTTCCGCAGTTTCAACGAGTCTCTTAAGTACCCTAGTTCTTGACTGTTCTTTCAAACCCAACAGTTTCACTGAGTCTCTTAAGTGCCCTTGTTCTTGACTGTTCTTTCAAACCCAACAGTTTCACTGAGTCTCTTAAGTGCCCTTGTTCTTGACTGTTCTTTCAAACCCAACAGTTTCAGTTGATCATACATTGAGGCTGCCAATAGACCTCTTGCACCTACCTCAACAGCCATGACCTTTGCAGTGAACCCGTCGTGTCTCAAGTCCGTGACCAGATCATTATCCTTGTCCACTTTGAACGAGTGTTGCTCGTTCAATCTGGGTTCAAACAGCACGGTAAATCAAATATCACCTGTAACTTTGTTGCGAGAGGAAACCGCTCTAACCACTCTGCCAATCGGATGCTCCATAACGTCTACTTGCTTAGTCGTCCCGGTTCTACCCTGGGGTGCAGAGGTTTGCCAGAGAGAGCGCCAGACTATCCTAGCGGCTGTCTTCCTCCTGGCCTGGTACCAATCTAGTCCTCCGTCCTTCAGAGATTGTCTAATATTGTCCTCCCAGCGAACTCTGGATCGTCCTGTAATCCTATTTAAACGCAATTATAAACGTAAATAAACACCACCTTACCAACATGTCACGACCCACATGTTTCGATGTCAAATTACTACCGATAAGGTCACCTTTAATTGCAAGAGATGTCGTAAAACTTTTAACCCAAGGACTTATGGTGTGGTTGTGTTATGTAAGGCATGCGCGGCCCGTGACAAATAATCCATGCTTGGGGCTTGAAGTCCAAAAATATTACGTCACTTAATCTCCAGGCAGTTGGTTTGATTGAGTGGATTATCAGTTTCGTGTACAGGCATTCGTGTATTCGGTATAAACACAAAGGTCATTAAAAAAAATCAGTTACAAGAAGAGGTTGGAGAACTCCGTAAGGGGGGGAAAAGGGGGGGGGGAGGAGACGGAAGTGTCGGGACAAATGCGTGTTTTATTACATGCAATTAAAAGTACTTGACTTTTCCGATCCACTAGGTTACGAGTTTTCAGTCTTTTCCTAATTAACAGTACAACGACCACAGAAACTAGTTTGTTTATTCAGTACTTTGTGATGTACAGGCTTTAATATTTACCCCATTCCCAGCCCTGCCCTTGCTGAAAACCACCTTCTCCTTCAAGCACCATGCCAGGTGGCGCAGGCGATCATGTCTCTCCACAACTTCCTGTCTCCAGTACTGGTTATACATTCTGTTGTAGACGTCTTTCCATGCCACGATGTTAAATTGCCGAGTCTTCTCGCTTTTTCTTCCTATATCTATTTTTCCTTCAATCCTACCTGTTGTTACGATATATTCCAGCTTTCTACTTCTCATAACATGCCCAAAAAATGGATTGCTTCTTTCTAACTTGTGAAATAAGTTTCCTTTGCGCATTGGCCTCTTCCAGGACATCCTCATTACTTTTTTTGGCTGTCCATGGTATTTTTAACATTCTTCTGTAAAACCACATCTCTGTGGCCTCCAGTGCTGTCCCTACTTGTTTACTAATTGTCCATGACTCACTCCAGTATGTCAGGATTGGTTCTAAATAATTCTGAAGAACTCTCTTTCTTACTTTCATTGACAAAGAATTGTTGCATAAAATACTCTTCATTTTATAGAATGCTGCGTTTGCCTGGGCTATTTTGGTCTTCATTCTGAAAACCACCATCGAAGGAAAAGTTGACGGCAAACGTACAAGTGGAAGACACGGGAAGATAACATAAAGAGATGGACAGGAAGTGCACCATCAAGACAAGAGACACAGGACTCTGGAGATAAAAAAACACACCTACAACAAAGAATTTTAAGATAAATTTAGTAACATCAAATCTTAGTCATATTTATTATGTATCATACACTTATACCTCAACTATAATCTCACATATGAAAGCTAGGTTAAAATGTGCTGTCTCATGGTACATACAAAGGTTTTCATCTTGAGAACCCAGCTTTACACACTAAGCCCCAGACATAACTCTGGCGTTTAACTGGTTGGCTGGATACAGGAGGATCTCACTAGGGTCCCAGCGATAAGCAGGGGGAGCTGAGAAGTGGCTCTGTGTAAGACGTGAGAATTCCTTGGGAAAGACTAGAGCCAGAGCACAGTATTTTAACTCTGCATAGTTGGAGAGTCCCCAAGGATGGTGGAGAATGCACAGTATGCCATGTGCTTCTTACTTCTAGCTTGGGACCAGATGTGACAATCCTTTAAATGCAAGCCAAGCTGGATCTCATGACTTCAACTCAACACGTTTTCGGAATGGTAGAAAAATCCCAGGAAAAGCCTAGATCTACAGTGCAGATAATACCATGGAATCTTCAACTTGGTGTTTGCTACAAAACAGCAAGAAGCTCAGTAGCCCTAGTTAAACTACGTCTTTAGGATTTTTTTTTTAAATAAACAAGTTAAAATATAAAATCATAAACTCTCTGTAGCATCACAGACAGGAAACAGGAGGGAGGAGGGTCATCAATTTAACTCTTGCAGGAGGGTGCCAGAAAAGCATTATTTTCATAATAATCTTTTATTGTATTTCTGTGCCATTAAGTGTTGTTTAGTACATTATATAAATTATATTTTTACACTTTCATCAAAGATATGAACATTTTTACAACAAATTTTCAACAACAAAAAGTGACGCTAACTCAGTTATGTACCTATTTCATTTTAATGTGTTAAGAACAGTTGTACTAAATGTTTCAAGAACTGTATACATCTACACATAATTCTTTTTTTTCTTAATATATGACATATTTTTAGGCATTGAAAGTAACTTTTTATTTTCTATTCATCCACTGAATGTTTATAATTTGTTACAAATATTTACATACACAGAAATTTGGTCAATTAAATGTATTTATTGGGAAATTATTAACAGAAGGACAAACTAAAAGTCAAAATTCTATCAGCACTAACACTGGCTGGATATAAACTTTTAAAACATAAGAAGTTTCAAACCTCAACTAATGATTTCACAAACCCCATCAGAAATAAACCTGCCATTTTAGCACTACATTATTTTCAAACCTGTCACATTTTTGTTGCATGATATGCAAACTTGGCTTTACGTGGGAAAATTCAGCAAGATTTGTTGATGGAAAGTTAATGTCACATGAGTCATTACAACTCAAATATTTTACTCAGTTTAAACACAGTGCATTGTTGTCCTGCAGGCATGTTGTTTGTCTGTTTGGAAACAGGAATTACAGAAATAATACACGAATTTACTTAAAACCAACAGCTATGGTAAGATTGAAAAACAGATGAATGTTGCCCTATACCAGATACTGCCATAGGGAAATGAAGTGTTAGAGACCTCACCAGTTCCCTTTTTTGCTGTGAGACTAATAAACAACTGATGGCTCTATGTTTAACAGATTCTACCACATCACTACTCAAATCATCATCATCATACCCCTTCAACTCCCCAAGGAGGATATGCCTTCAACAAACGTCTGCCAAGTCTTCCTGTCACGTGACATCAGTTCAAGGTCTTTCCATATCTTCATCATTTTCATTTGTCTCTAGTTCTCTTCTCCATGTGACCTTTGGTCTACTTATGCTTCTTTTACGCCGGAGATTCCAGAAGAAATACTGCCTTGTAATGCCAAAAACAGGTTTCCTCTATAGACTCAAATTGATGTGTAATTTAGGCTGTTCACTTCTTATTCTCTGTTTAATTAAGAAGCTACAACAGAAGTCTTTGCTGCACACATTTTTATATATAAAACCATTCTCTGCCTGCTAAATACTTTATATTCCCTATAGTAGTGAGAACAGGTGATACAAAAAACAATGGGATTTTGGAAATATAAAAACACTACAACGACTAATTAGTGAGTGATACTGAAAAAGGTTAAACAGCCAAACAAAGTACTGTCTCTTTAGATATAATTTGTGTCTCTAATGCATGAATTTGTTCTTACATAATACATAAATAGGGGAATAAAATCACCAAAACACAAAATTGTGTTAGCTCATACACAATTGTTCACGAAGTGATCATGCTTTGTGCTACAGAGTGACACCAGGTAAATGTGAAAAATGCCACCGAGCTGAACGTTGACCTGCTGAGGAATACACAAAACACACACATACAATCCTTTGGCCCTATGAGTGTGTATCCCGCTGTTTTCCCAAGTATGTTTACTTTTCTTGATAAAAATATTTAATGCAGCATCCTAAACACGAGTATGTGTGTTTGGTTATAAGAAACTAAGTAGAGAATAAAAACGGAAAGCAATAAGTATTGAGGAGAATCTTAAAATATTAAAAAGTTCTGATAGAAACGAGAGACCATGTTATATCGTGACAGCAACAGGTCCAAAAGAATCCACACTGCGCGGGGTTGGAGTGGCTAAGAGGTATGGCGTCCATCTCGAATTCTAGAGGTAATGGGATCAATTCTCAGTAGAGGGAATATAATTTATGGAAATTGTTTTTCAGAATCAGTGGTCCTAATAATGTCATACTCCCCCCTGGTCTCATGGGTAGTGAGATCGGATGCCTAACCTTCTCGGATAAGGGTGAAAAAATAGAAAGGCTCGTATGCAAGTTGTACACATTAAAAATCCCATGGCAGTTGGAAACCGTAAAGAGTAGGCCATAAGGCCGCTGCCCTGACAAAATTTAAAAATTAGAAACCTACCCACCAAATATAATTATAGAATGTGTGATTCCTATATATACACACTGGGATTCTCGCAGGTGCTATGGAGTTCGAGCACTGTGCTGAGATCCTCTTTGTGTGATCTAAGGGAGGAAATCGGAGCACTGATGGAGCTGTCTGTGTGCAACGAAGATAGTCCTCAAAACGAAACCAAACCACATTGTGCACCATCAGAGAAATTGCTGCGAAAATAAAAGAAACTTGTTTAGCAGGAGCTACTGTGAGTGCTGCAAAGTCTATTAATAATACAAAGTCCTTAACCTATATTTGCCATAAGCCCTGTTATTTGTATTGTAGGAAATTCCACACCATGGCGATTTTTTTGAACATATATAACATGTTACAGGAAAAGCAACTGTAACTGCAAGCTCAAAACAGATAATTGTGGAGGAAATTGATCAATGGAGTCAACAGTCGCAATGAAACAACCATGCCAGACAAAAAATTCATGTATATTCTTGCTCTTAAACATGGACAAACGAAACAAAAATGGCAAATAAATTTATCACTGTATGGTTACCTATATCATCTGGCAAATTAACCTTTTCCAAACACCCAATCAATGTAATGATTTAACTTTCAATATGGTGAATTAATATTGAACACACAGGATGATTCCTCTTCAACTGAACAACGTTTCCTTCCACATCTGCAGCAGAAGCAAATTGTCTGATCCATCACTTTGTATGACCCTGGAAATATGACCAGCAGAGGCAAAACATTAAGACATACTGTAGTAACCACAAGGTAGAAATGAGTGTAGAAAATCTCATAGGCACTAAGACCCCATCAGAAATACAAAAGTTAATAAAACATTTTATTACAAAAACAAAAGCTAACATATAAAAAATAAATAAGTAAGGATGCAAGGCAGTAGTCTACATTGGTGAAAGAATCCCCCCAGATATATACGGATTGACCAAAAACCCTCCAGTGAAAATGGAAGCTAGAAAGAGAGTTCTTCACTGCTAAATTGAGATAATCCAAACACATGGACATGAGTCATGGACAATTAGTACAAACATGGACGTGAGTCACGGACAATTAGTAAACAAGCAAAACAAATTCCCGGAGGCCACAGAAATGTGGTTTTACAGGAGAATGTTGAGAACGTAATGGACAGTTAAAAAGAGTAATAGGGATGTCGTGTACAAAGGAAGCGTGTGACTCAAGTTACAAGAAAATAATCCACTTTCTTTTGTCAAGTTATAAGCAGAAAGCTGGAAGATTAATCAAGCAACGAAAAAACAGGCAGTTTTTGTTTTTGTTTTAACAAAATTTTGCCTTGTTTTGGTTGTTCAACCACAGGGTCTGTCAGTTATATGAGGGCGCATGTCCAAACATAAAAGACCTTGTGGTCCAAATTTTGTACAGCCAGCTACAGACAGCCATACAAATGAACAAATAACAGACACAGATAAAACAAATACCCTAACACAGAAAACAAATAACAGACACAGATAAAACAAATACCCTAACACAGAAAACAAATAACAGACACAGATAAAACAAATACCCTAACACAGAAAACAAATAACAGACACAGATAAAACAAATACCCTAACACAGAAAACAAATAACAGACACAGATAAAACAAATACCCTAACACAGAAAACAAATAACAGACACAGATAAAACAAATACCCTAACACAGAAAACAAATAACAGACACAGATAAAACAAATACCCTAACACAGAAAACAAATAACAGACACAGATAAAACAAATACCCTAACACAGAAAACAAATAACAAAGATGGCTAGACACAAACTAAGAAAATAAATACAAATATTGTTATTGTTGAACAGAATCGACATCATTGCACTCCGGGCAAACCCATAGGTGCTCAGTCTCCCTCAGTATATGTTGAAAGTGTGAAAGCGAACTGTTCCTGTAGCTTGCTGGTTGTATACACGAAGGATGCATCCTCTCATATGTCTATCTCTGCTAGACTTATGAAAGGTATTTGTTTCCAGTCCATGATATCTGATGCATTTTGTGATAAGAGTTTTTTAGCCTGCTTTACTGCGTTTTTCCAATGGGATTGACTTGGAGCAAGCCAGTATGTTCATGTGAGGAGACGTCCTGCTTTTTTTTGCAACAATCGATGTCTATTGTTAAGTATATGCCTGATTGAGAGCATGATTTTTTTTAAATTTCAGCTAACGCCATTATCAGCCATCTTGGCAAATTCTGTTCACAAAAAAGATGGCGTTTAATTTCTACACATATTTTATAAATTATGGCATCATCAACAAATGTCTTCACATAGTAATAAGCATGGTAAAACTTGAGTCAAGGCATCTTCAGTCATAGTCATTAGTTAATGACCCCAAGTCTAAGTTGATCCGATGTGCCAAGAGGCTGGATGGCTACTGCGAAAGTAGTCTTGAACACTGGCTGAGTGCGAGCGGGACGGCTCCAGGCAGATGGACTTCCTAAGGAACAACCCTGGCATCTTCCCTGTCATGGTGCCTCTACCAAGGTGATCGGATACTTCCACCATATCTTGCAAATATAATATGGATTATGCAACAAACCAGAATTATTGCAGGAACTATGGGGATCATGCTCTGATGCCGATGCCTTTGGCAAACGTAACGAAGAAATGTGGATGTAGATGAGGTAGGGAAGAGAAAGGAGAGAGAGAAAAAGTGAATAATAAAAACAAAAACTGATAAATTAATAAAACACCAAAATCAACAAATCACAAAAGAGAAACCTTTCCGACCCTGCCTAGATGGAGTTGCCATGCTCAGCCTAGGCTTGGCAGATTCTGCCAGAAGTTCATTGATCTGGTCATACTTGAGAAACTTCCACTTCTGCATAAAAAACATTTGTCAGTAAATACAATGTGAACTTACACATTTAACCTAATCCACTAAGTCAGAATAATGATTTTCTGTCACTTCCATCAGAATTTACATTAAGCTCATCCTTCTCTTTCTATAAAAATATCTGCCGTTAATTCTTCCACGAGCCGTATGGTGCACAAGAATGTGTGGACAAACCAGACTTCTGTTTTTGGTGTGTGTATAAGGCATAAACAATGCTTGGGTTAGAAAGTGTTAGTTCCTGTCTCAAGAAATTTTGAGGTCTAACCAACTTCCAAAAATGGATATCAATTTGTTTTCTCAAATGACTTTTTTTTAAAACATGTAGCAAATGTATACATTTATGAGACACAATTTTACATATAAAATCACTGTCAATTAGCTGAAGACTATTTGAAGTGTTGTACTTCTTACATGCAACAAACAAGTTTGTTGTATTTTGTGTATAAGTGCAGATGAGAGAAATCAGACTGTGACCAGATGAGAGAAATCAGACTGTGACCAGATGAGAGAAATCTGAATGTGACCAGATGAGAGAAATCAGACTGTGACCAGATGAGAGAAATCTGACTGTGACCAGATGAGAGAAATCAGACTGTGACCACATGAGAGACATCAGACTGTGACCAGATGAGAGAAATCAGACTGTGACCAGATGGGAGAAATCTGTGACCAGATGAGAGAAATCAGACTGTGACCAGATGAGAGAAATAAGACTGTGACCAGATGAGAGAAATAAGACTGTGACCAGATGAGAGAAATCAGACTGTGACCAGGTGAGAGAAATCAGACTGTGACCAGGTGGGAGAAATCTGACTGTGACCAGATGGGAGAAATCAGACTGTGACCAGATGAGAGAAATCAGACTGTGACCAGATGAGAGAAATCAGACTGTGACCAGATGAGAAACATCAGACTGTGACCAGATGAGAGAAATCAGACTGTGACCAGATGAGAGAGATCAGACTGTGACCAGATGACAGACATCAGACTGTGACCAGATGAGAGACATCAGACTGTGACCAGATGAGAGACATCAGACTGTGACCAGATGAGAGACATCAGACTGTGACCAGATGAGAGACATCAGAATGTGACCAGATGAGAGACATCAGAATGTGACCAGATGACAGAAATCAGACTGACCAGATGAGAGACATCAGACTGTGACCAGATGACAGACATCAGACTTTGACCAGATGACAGACATCAGACTGTGACCAGATGACAGACATCAGACTGTGACCAGATGAGAGACATCAGAATGTGACCAGATGAGAGACATCAGACTGTGACCAGATGAGAGACATCAGACTGTGACCAGATGAGAGACATCAGACTGTGACCAGATGAGAGACATCAGACTGTGACCAGATGAGAGACATCAGACTGTGACCAGATGACAGACATCAGACTGTGACCAGATGACAGACATCAGACTGTGACCAGATGACAGACATCAGACTGTGACCAGATGACAGACATCAGACTGTGACCAGATGACAGACATCAGACTGTGACCAGATGACAGACATCAGACTGTGACCAGATGACAGACATCAGACTGTGACCAGATGACAGACATCAGACTGTGACCAGATGACAGACATCAGACTGTGACCAGATGACAGACATCAGACTGTGACCAGATGAGAGACATCAGACTGTGACCAGATGAGAGACATCAGACTGTGACCAGATGACAGACATCAGACTGTGACCAAGATGAGACATCAGACTGTGACCAGATGACAGACATCAGACTGTGACCAGATGACAGACATCAGACTGTGACCAGATGACAGACATCAGACTGTGACCAGATGACAGACATCAGACTGTGACCAGATGACAGACATCAGACTGTGACCAGATGACAGACATCAGACTGTGACCAGATGACAGACATCAGACTGTGACCAGATGACAGACATCAGACTGTGACCAGATGACAGACATCAGACTGTGACCAGATGACAGACATCAGACTGTGACCAGATGACAGACATCAGACTGTGACCAGATGAGATACATCAGACTGTGACCAGATGAGATACATCAGACTGTGACCAGATGACAGACATCAGACTGTGACCAGATGACAGACATCAGACTGTGACCAGATGACAGACATCAGACTGTGACCAGATGACAGACATCAGACTGTGACCAGATGAGAGACATCAGACTGTGACCAGATGAGAGACATCAGACTGTGACCAGATGACAGACATCAGACTGTGACCAGATGACAGACATCAGACTGTGACCAGATGACAGACATCAGACTGTGACCAGATGACAGACATCAGACTGTGACCAGATGACAGACATCAGACTGTGACCAGATGACAGACATCAGACTGTGACCAGATGACAGACATCAGACTGTGACCAGATGACAGACATCAGACTGTGACCAGATGACAGACATCAGACTGTGACCAGATGACAGACATCAGACTGTGACCAGATGACAGACATCAGACTGTGACCAGATGACAGACATCAGACTGTGACCAGATGACAGACATCAGACTGTGACCAGATGACAGACATCAGACTGTGACCAGATGACAGACATCAGACTGTGACCAGATGACAGACATCAGACTGTGACCAGATGACAGACATCAGACTGTGACCAGATGACAGACATCAGACTGTGACCAGATGACAGACATCAGACTGTGACCAGATGACAGACATCAGACTGTGACCAGATGACAGACATCAGACTGTGACCAGATGACAGACATCAGACTGTGACCAGATGACAGACATCAGACGGTGACCAGATGACAGACATCAGACTGTGACCAGATGACAGACATCAGACTGTGACCAGATGGGGAAGAATACAGTTAGGTTTGGTTTTGGTTTTTAAGGACCATCTTCATTGCATAAGGGACAACTCCATCAGTGCTCCGATCTCCTCCCTTAGATCACACAAGGAGGATCTCCACATAGTGCATGAACTCCTGTAGTGCCAGCGGGGATCCCATGGTGTGTATACAGTAATCACACATTCTATAAATATTTTTGTGGCGGGTAGGTTTCTTAATTTTTAAATTTTGCCAGGGCAGTGGCCATATGGCCTACTCTTTACAATTTCCAACTGCCAAGGGATTTTAAACGTGCGCAGCTTGCACACGAGACCTCCTATTTTTTCACCCTTATCCAAGAAGACTAGGCATCTGATCTCACTACCCACTTATTGCTGGTCACGGTAGGTCACAGTCAATTTTACAGGTAGTACCCATTGTTCGATTGACAGAGTGGTTAGAGTGCTGGTCTCTTTCACCTATTTTCTATTTTGTAAATATCCATCACCACCACCCACCACCCACCCAGGAGATCATGGGGGTATGACATCATTAGGAACCACTGGTTCTGACAACTATTTCCATCAATTAAACTCTCTGTGCTGGGAGCAAACCTGGTGCCTTTAGAATTAGAGGCGTATGCCATATCTCTGAACCACTACAACCCCCAGAATAAGTTAACTATGTGTTACTTTTATTTTCCTCCTTCTATTATATAATACTCTACTTGCGTAGAATGGAAGGATTGAAATGATATGACAAGATCATTAATGTGGGATTTGTTGACAAGATCCAGTGGAATAAGAGACGAGAAGAAGATGCTGGCGTTGGACAGGACACACACTGAGGAAACATTCAGACAGCATAACCAGACTTTCTTTGTTCTGAAATTCCCAGGGTAAGGTAAGCAGAGGGTGGCCAAAGAACATTCGGAGAAGACAACTGGAGACAGACATGAAAGGGATGAAGAAGACATGGAAAGACCTTGAGCAGACGGCACAGGACAGGAAGACATGACATATGTTTGTTGAAGGCCTATGCTCCTGGGGGAGGTGAAGGCTGATGATGATTATATAATCCTGCTCTATGTTCATTTCAGACGTTAATTATGAATCTTGCTAAAACATAGGCTTTTCCTGTGGCTTTTCTGTCATTCTGAAACGTGTTGAGTTGAAGTCATGAGCTCCAGTTCCTCCAGCTTGGCTGCCATTTAAAGAATCCTCACATCTGGTGCCAAGTTAGGAGAAAGAAGCGTGTGGCATATTGTGTATTCCCTGCCATCTTTGGGGGCTCTCCAAGTATGCAGAGTTAAAATACTGTGCTCTGGTTCTGAACTTTCCAGAGGAATTGTCATGTCCTGCACAGAGCCACTTCTCAGCTCCCCTTGCCCATCATGGGTCGATAATGAGATCCTCATGCATGCAGCCAACCTGGTAAAAAGTCAGTTACTTCTGGGGCTCAAGTGACTTCTCCAAGCTTAGTGTGTGTAAAAGTCTGTTTGACTGGAGATGTAAAAGGTTGTTCAGTGTAAATGCCCAGATGTAACGTACTGTTTTGATGTGTTATGAATGTTAGTACGTTGAGCGTGTCGTGTTGTCCTGGACAGTACCAAGTAGTAGCGAGGAATTAGGTCACTAGCGTGAGGTGCCGCCAGGGTATAGTAGACACATACATAATGTCAGTATTCCTGTAGATTCAGACATGTAGTACTTGTATTACAATGTGGTTGATCGTGTAAGTGTGTAGATAACAGTGCTGATAACACGAAGGCCGTATAGGCTCTTGGACGTCTTTACATAAACTCACACAACCACAAGTAGAAGTCAGTGAAGTAGGGAATGCTGCTGATGTTTACAATATTTATTCATGACGTACGATAATACGATGATGATGGACGAAACAGTCAATAGTATAAGATCGTGTACATAATATGTGTAGTTACAAAGGTCAGCTTCAGGCATCACAGATCCCAGACATGTAACAATGTCTTGACCAATGTTTACTGTTCATGCAATAGCTCTAATCCCTGACTGAGCCCCGTCAGGTAAGCCCTAGCAAATATATTGCGTAGTACGGGCGATATCAGTTATTTAAACAAAGTCAATGCCATTGTCCTACAATTAGCAAAAGACTTCAGACTGGCCTCACATGCCAGATACTTCATTCTGGTGAAAAATATTGGCCGTAAACACGGACCAATATGATGACAACAAAATCAGGCCACAGGTCGCGGTCCTCGATAATCAGGTCACTTTCAGTTTACACAAGCTTCTGAGATTAAATATACTTTCTGCCAAACCATATTCTGCCTACGCCGCTAGGCGTGATGGGAAACTACAACAGAGAAAATCAATCTGCTGTTGCCCTTAAGACGCCACAAGGCGTGATGGCCTCTGACTGCTTGGTCGGTCTTTGGCTAAGGACGGAAGAAGAAGAATAATATTCCGCCTGCATTGCGGATCCATAAAGATGATTCTTAGGCTTATGTATGTAACGGGTCAACTTAGACCTAGTCTTTCAAATATGAAGCCATACTGGAGTACAGTATAATAACTCCTTGTGAGCTTCGCTCACTATGTCGCCATCAGCGATAAATGTACCTGTAAGATCTAAACGAGACGAAAAGATCGAATAATGTTTCAGTTACCTTCTCAAAGAATCCTTACACTCTAAGGTAACACAACACACCCAATACTGGCATAAAGAAACACTCAGGGACGGAAGAATGACAAAACTGTCATTCCCAGAATTTCCAATCCCTATCGAAAACTTGGCAGAGAGAAATCTACGGATCGGTACATCCGTTCTAAGCCTCAGGTACACTCTCTCTGAATCAGTCTCCCGGCTTTTGCCGCCAAGACCCGCGCATGCCCAAAGAGCATGGACCAGATCGAGGCAAACCCAGACCAGGCGTTTCCGCCCAAACGGGAGATAACGATACTCCGTATATGATCCTATAAATAGACTTAAGACATGTCAACTATAAGACATTGCCTGAGACAGGACAACATAAGACAGGAGAAGATAATCACCAGTCAAACCTGTCACAGAAAGATAATAAACATTTATCTCTCTTTGATCACATTAAACCAAACATACATTAGGTTGGTGTTTTTTTCCACCGTCAAAAATGACGGCAACAGTGTGCAATGCTGGGTTCTCAACATGTTTCACCACAGGGGTAATCCCTGGAAGTGTGTGGATGATTTCAAGAGTCAATGAAGGTGTAATTAGCCTCACAGACAAGTTCACATCCACATTTGAATACTGTAGCATTGTGTATAACTGATGGTCATATAAGAATGACTCCAGATATGCCTCCATGCATATTTTGATAATGGTGGGTGATGTTTTTGGTGACATCTCTTGATAAGAATTGAGTGAGCTTACCGTGCAGAAAAAAATGTTAAAATACAGGATGTTTAAAAATTATGTATATTTCATGTGAGTGAAAAGGCCCTTGAGTATAAGAGTGAGATCCATCTTTGTTTCATAGATCTGGAAAAGGCGTTTGACAGGGTCCCCTGGAGCAAACTTTGGGATTGTTTGGCAAGAAAGAACATTCCAGCACCTCTGATTCATACTATACAGAGCTTCTACAAGTCTTGCAGAAATTATGTGAGGACAGCAAACCATATGTCAGAAGAGTTCAGGACCACCACTGGTGTAAGACAAGGTGATATCCTGTCACCTTACCTTTTCATACTCCTCATGGACGATGTCATTAAGGCATGTAAGGAGAGAACAAGAAAGTATTCAGTGGGGTACTGGAAGATGAGACAGGTCTGTATTTCGGAGCTGGCATTTGCTGATGATGTTGCCCTGATTGCTAAATCAGAGGCACATCTCCAATTCAACCTGCAAGTCTGGAAGGAAGAGCTGGAGAAGAGAGGGATGGTCATAAGCAGCTCTAAAACAAAATCCATGGTGATATCACGAGAAGAAAGAAGACATCAGATTAAGCTGGGAGAACAAGTCCTGGAGCAGGTAGACCACTTTAAATACCTCGGAGCTATTACTGACCGAAAGGGAGGCATCAAAGAAGAGTTGGCCACTCGAAAAGCAGCAGCTGGGAGACTTTTTCAGGCCATAAATCGAGGATTCCTCAGCAAGAGAGAGGTTGGTAAGAAAACGAAGATGGCTGTATACCGCTCCACCTATGTCCCATTCTTGACATATGGATGCGAGTCATGGGCAATGACTACAACCCACAAAAGCCAGATCCAAACCTCAGAAATGAGGTATCTGAGGAAGGTGGTTGAAGTAACAAGAAGAGACATGGTACGCAACCAGATGATACATCAAGGCCTTAAATCCCACCCCCTGCAGACCCAAGTAGAACAGTCCCAACTAAGATGGTTTGGCCATGTCTGCAGAATGGGAGAAGACCGGCTACCACGACAAGCATGGGAAACAAAGAGCCAAGGATCCAGACCCCCCAGGATGACCCAGAGTCCGCTGGGAGGACAACATTAGACAATCTTTGAAGGACCGAGGACTAGAATGGAACCAGGCCAGGAGGAAGACAACCGATAGGATAGTCTGGCGCTCTCTCTTCCAAACCTCTACACCTCACGGTAGAAGGGGAACGACTAAGTAAGTAAGTAAGTATATTTCATGAACAACGTATACAACTTTATTTATCTTTATCACATTTTAAAGCTAAAAGATAGATAATTTTTTTGACAATAACATAAATTTAGTTTAAATATTCAAAATGCCCACCATCAGCATGAATTCATGAGTGACATCTCTTCTTGAAGATCCGTTTTTTTTTCTTCTGAATATAATTGAGTATTCTCTGTCATTTTTCATGTGTCAGAAAAATAAAAGAACATTACTTCATTGTGAAAAAATTGTCTAACTCTTAGCTTTAAAATGTGATACAGAAAATTAAAATTGTGTGTTTTTCATGAAATATTCATTTTTAAAGTGTACATACATAATTTTGAAACATCCTGTAGTGCTTGACAATTAGCAAGTACTAGGTGACTCCTAGAAACTTTTATCAGCAATTGGTAACTTTTGTGAAAGTGTTGGATGACTGCAAGTGCATGATAAATTTAGCAGGTGTTAATAGACTTCTAATAAATTCTTCACAAGAAGTGGCACATAGGGTTAAGTTAGCAAAGGCTTGGTGACTTTTGTTAACAAGAGTTGAGTGAATTTACCACGTAGAAAAAGTTGGGTGATTTTTTTTTTAAAGTGCTGGCTGATGGGCAAGGACTTGGTGATTTTTAGCAACTGTTGAGTGACATTTTTCAGCACTTGGCAACTTTTAATTCAGTGTTGGAAGACTGACATGGTCCGCAACAAGACGATACATCATTGCCTCAAAACGCAGCCCCTGCAGACCCAAGTGGAACAGTCCCAATTGCAATGGTTTGGCCATGTCTGCAGAATGGAAGAAGATTAGCTACCACAACAAATAGGGAAACCAAGAGCCAAGGATCTAGACCTTCAGGACAACCCAGAGATGCGCCATGACGAATGATAAGGAAAATTACGACAATGATGATAATAGTGGACACATATTTTTTTTTCCCTGAATCTGAACAGTTCATTCTTACCCCATTCCATTTGGCCATGTTCTCCTCCATACAATCATGCCAGGGCATGTACCGAATGTAAGTATGGCCAGCTGTCAAACAGAACTTCATTTGTCATTCAAAAATCATCAAGTGTATACTTCTTCTTCTTCTTCTTTGTTCATCCTGAAAAGGACGTTGTTTGCGTTGTGTCCATTTACAGCAAAGTTGCGCCTTTCGGCCGACACATCGGACTTCAGCACTGCATTTTTGGGACCGGGTTTGCCTTCCCTCTTCGATCCCTACTCTCTCAGCCAGACTGCAGTGATGCAGCCGGTTCCAGGACCACCACTTGGAGGTGGAGTAGGGTCTTGGTCAGCTCTGGTTCGCTAACCCTGACGCAAGCAGTCAAGCTTTGGGTCACTGACTGCATCAAGTGTATACAAATGTATAGTAAACATGTATTATATATTAAATTACAAATTTATCTTAATACAAATCTTCACCTTTACAAATCATCTATCATCATTATTTTTTCCATTTCACTTCTTGCACAGCATGAAGCCATCACCTGTAGCAGGTCCCCCCTTACAGAAATCATACACCAAGCATTCACATGCTCTTGCCGTGGTGGTGTCTGTAGCAATTTATTTTTACATGAGGTTGTCAGTCTGCTCAGCCTCATAGTAATCCCCTTGTATGTCTAACCTGAGGGATCAGTAGTATTATTCTTTCTTTCTCTTATCCAAGACCCCCTAAAACTGCATGGGCAAACTGCTATCATAGGGCAAACGGCTATCATAGGGCAAACTGCTATCATTGGGCAAACTGCTATCATAGGGCAAATTGCTATCAAACTCACAATTTAAGATGGCTTTAATACAAGGTACACAGCTGATGATAGGAAACTCTATACAGAGCATTACAACAGGAGATAATCTGATTATCAGAAGGGGTCTCCTGAGATATCTGTTTTCCCCTTTCATCTCATTTTCACTCGGGAAAGGGGGAGGGGAGAGATAAAGAGTCATGACTCCCAATAGTCATCTTACTGTTGATTTTTCACCTGCACTGGGAACTGAACCCGCTTCTGCCTGGTTGCTCTTTATCCCTGGCTTTATTCATTCTGCCAACTTGGAGCAGTTGTGAAAGTAACAATTTGGTTGTATATAAATTTGCTGTCCATAAACAGATGGAGAGATGGGTCAAACATTACTCTGAGCTTTATGCCTAAGAAAATACTGTCACATCTGCTGCCCTTGATGCTGTTAATTTCCTTCCAACTATGGAGGAGCTAGATGTTGAACCAACACTGGAGGAACTCAGCAAGGCCATTGATGGCATAGCCTCTGGCAAAGCACCAGGTAATGATGGGATTCCTCCTGACTTGATCAAATTATGTGAAAGCACATTAATGCAACCCTTATATAGCTGTGCCATTGCTGGGAAGAGACAACTATCCCTCAAAACATGTGAGGTGCCAAGATCATAACACTATATAAAAATAAAGGAGACATAAGCAATTGCAGCAATTACAGGGGCATCTCTCTTCTTAGTATTGTTGGTAAGGTTTTTGCCAGTTATCTTAGTGCAATTACACAGGTTAACTGAGTGCATATATCCAGAGTTGCAGTGTGGATTCCGAGCTGGTAGATCAAAAGCAGACATGATCTTTTTCCTACACCAACTTTAGGAAAAAAATCAATTGAGCAGAAAAAGCCTTTATATACTGCCCTTATCAACCTCACACAGGCACCTGATTTATTAGCAGGTATGGACTCTTCAAAATCCTCCTGAAAATAGGCTGCCCCATTAAATTGCTGGAAACAATAAAGTCGTTCCATGAAGACATGAAGGGAACAGTCCAATATGCTGAAAACACATCACTGACCATTGATATATACAGTGGCATCAAACATGGCTGCATCTTGGCTCTGGACATCTTTGGGATCTACTCTGCCATACTCCTGAAACATGCATTCAGAGATGCAACTGAAGGAATATGCCTTCACACTAGGTCAGGTGGCCGACTCTTTAACATTGCAAGGCTGAAGGCAAAATCGAAAATCAGAAGAGTCACTATAAAAGACTTGTTATTCGCTGATGACACTGCAGTCGCCACTCAAAGTCAACAGGAGCTCCAGAGCGTGATAAATAGCTTCTCTCAAGCATGCAAGGACTTTGGCCTCACAATAAGTCTAAAAAAACAAATATGCTGGGTAAGGATGTGGATACTGCACCAGTTATTACTATCAATGAATTAGCAGTGGTGCATCACTTCACATACCTGACGTCTACCATCAATGACAAACTCTCTCTGGACACAGAAATTGACAGCCACATTGGCAAAGCTGCAACCACCTTTGCCCATCTCACAACATGTGTTTGGGGAAACTCCAAACTCACAATGAAGACCAAAGCTGCGGTATATAATGCCTGCGTCATCAGCATGCTTCTGAATGGCAGTGAGACATGAACAACCTATGCTAAGCAAGGAAGAAGGCTCAATACCTTCCATCTGCAGTGTCTATACCACATCCTTGGTATTTCATGAAAGAACAAAGAGACAAATGTCACGGTGCTGTGACATGCTGGCCTTCAAAGCATGTAAACACTTGTTAGACAGCACAGATTACGCTGACTTGGCTATGCCTGCCGCTTGGAAGATAGTCGCATCGCCAAAGATATTTTCTACGGACAACTGGCAGATGGTGAAAGAACAGCTAGGCAACAGCAGCCAATTTCAAAGATGATGGGCAAGAGAGACATGAAGGCACCAGACGTAAATTCAGCAAACTGGGAGGATGAAGCTGCTGATATGGCGATGCTCCCTATGAGGCCACCTCAAATTGAGTGAAAAGAAGCTCTTGCAACAACCAGAAGAGAAATGCTGAAAGGAACACCAAGCAGAACAAACTGTTCAGGACTATTACCTCAATAGTGCATCATTCCCATAATCAGTTATGACTAAAGTAAGTTACTTAAAAATGTACTGTCATGAATTTTATAGCTCACTGCAGATGTTCCAAAGTCAGTATGATATCTCTATTATTCTTAGGTTTCATCACGCCTTCTCAGTACCCTTGTTCTTGCCTGTCCCTTCAGGCATAATTGTTTCACTAAATCATATACTGAATGGCCACTAGACTTCTTGCACCTACTTCTATAGATATTATTAATGTAAGACCAGCAGGAATGGATGAATGAGAGGATACACCTGGCATGTATGCAACCAATGCACAACAGGAACAATTAGCATTCGTACCCTTCAACATTTGCTGAGGGAGACTGAGCACCTATGGGTTTGCCCAGAGTGCATTGAAGTTGATTCTGATCAACAATAACTACAGATATGACATTTACTGTGAACCTCTCATGTCTTAACTCTGTGACCGGATCATTGTATCTGGTCATTTTAAAATCACAGAGTTCAGCATCAGTATTCTGGGAACAAAACACAAAGAGAAAGACATTAAGAAAATGTCAAGGAAAATACATTTTGAGAACGTAGAATAACAAATGCCCATATTGGTTCCCAGAGGTCTCTGATGGGACCAAGAAAGAACAGATCCACTGCTCCCAATAGGCATGAGAACTGATCAAAGTGAGGTTATGCACTGGTCTGACAACTCCACTATGTCAAACAAATTGCTAAAGAAACTGCCACTCCAAATGCCCTTAAGTGCCCTGGTCAATGGTGCCCCCTGCTCCATGAGGAATAAAAAAAGGAAAAGAAGGAAGGAAGGTAGAATAACAAATAAATTATTTTATGCAACTGCCTAATTAACTCACATTTTAAAAGCAATATACTGAGACGGTAAAACCAGGGTGCAAATCACAGAAGATGGCAGTGAGATAAAGATAGTGTTTATAAAAACTGATAAAAGCCAAGCTATGGTCTTAAAAACAACAAAACAACAGGACAGAAACGAGCGGCTTATTCTAAGAGAATAGTGGAATCCATACCAATCAGAACTTTAAAAAAATCCTTTTTTATTGTTTTAATAGTGAAATATAACAAGTCTCTGTAGATATATTACAACCGTTGTGATTCTACATTGAATACTCATCTAGCTGTTTTTGATCAACTCCCTCCTATACCCACTTATTTAAAGTGCGTGCTTTGAGCAGATCCCTTCTGAACTCAGGAACAAAGAAACCCATCCTCAAGAATGCAAAACTGTTTGACGACGTTTATGTTTCACAAATCCAGAGATCCCAACGCTGGGTAAAATATGTTTCAATGTGCATGCACAGAACAGATTAGTGGGGATATAATTTGCGATCCCCAAGATAGCAAGAGTTGTCTTTCTTGATGCTATGAAAATGACTATCTTGTGATTTAGTTAGTATTAATAATGCAACTCTTATATTTAACCCTAATTTTCACTACAAAGAAAGTCAATTTTTTTTCATTGAAAAAACACATTCGGTGCAATTACTTTCAAACAAAGATTATCTATTCAACAAGCTAAAGATAGGAACTACCGATGAATGAAACTGTGGCACTGATAAAATGACAGCTCCACATCTGCTTCAAAGTTGCCGAACATATGCGGAACAGAGAAACGCATATGGCTGAAACCAGTACCATTTGTGGAAAAGCTCTACGCAGATACAAACTGACTACTGCTTTCTTTGAAAACATTCAGGTAGAGGTCTGAGAGTGTACGAAGAATAAGAAGGAAAAACAAAGATTAGATGTTAAACACTTAAGACCACATCAACCTAATGACTTTGTTTTTGTCAGCAGTAAAAGCTAATAGGACTTATCTAAATGCAAAAAGTAATTATAAAGTTCTTATGAATGGTAATTTTTTCAATGTGTCAGAGTATAACAATTAAATATGTTGCCTTCTTAGTATAATTTTACGATGAATAACCTGTACTGTTTTTGCTGTGTATGATACTGTCATATTAAACCCTTGTGTTGTATGCTAGAAATAACTCAAAAACTTTGCATTTCTAACAGCTTTCAACTTACCCTGTATGCTAGAAATAACTCAAAAACTTTGCATTTCTAACAGCTTTCAACTTACCCTGCATGCTAGAAATAACTCAAAAACTTTGCATTTCTAACAGCTTTCAACTTACCCTGTATGCTAGAAATAACTCAAAAACTTTGCATTTCTAACAATAACAGCTTGCCTTTTCTACCAGAATTAATTAAAACTATGTATTTCTAAGCTTAACACATTAACTACCGCAAGCCGGTGGGACCGGCTTTTGAAATCCTATCATTTGGACCGCAAGCCGCTCAGAGCATCGATCTAATTTTAGTAATAAAACGAATGAAAAATGTATCAAAACACTTTCTGATCTGGTTCGAAATTTTTAGTTGCTACCGGAAAACAAATTACCACAGCATGGTTGTTGTAGAACACTGAAAAATTTATATTATGTTCATGTTTTTCAGCGTTTTGTGTTAGTTACCAAATCGTGTAAAACTGTTTACCGTGGCAACTAGTGATAGGACCACAAAAAATGCTTGTACATCTCGTCTAACGGCTGAATAGGCTAGAAACTTGTTTCAACAATTGACTAATAGATCTAGCAACAAGGACAAGAGTGAAAATGGTGTGCACATTGATTGAAATAGGGAATTTGACAGAGATGGGGCTAGCAGTTATAATTGTGAAAATATTGTAAGTCCTCGGCCATCAGAGGGCCATTAAATAGCAACAACCTCTATTAGAGTTACAAATGGTGCTTATTGTAATAGTACATTCATTTACCTTTAAAATGACGTGTAATTCATAAATATCTTTAAACAATTACAAAAACTACCGCTTACTTTGTGCAAACACCAACAGGATAAAAATGGGGAAAAAATGTAATTCGGCCACAGTGTGTTTTTCAATTCGGTAGTTAATGTGTTAAACAATTTTGACATTTAATTCAGTCAAAAGAATTAATTAAAACAGTATTTTAAACCAGAAAATAATTCCATATGCCCTAAGCAACTAAATAAATGAAAATACCTTATATTATCTGAACAAGAACAGAGTTGTGCTCACCTTGCACAAGTTCCTGTTCGATCAACTGGTCAGTGACAATGAAGGTATCCTTGCTGAACGTCTGCATGAAACCTGAATTAGAACATCTATTTCAATATGTGTTTTAATATTTCTGTTTCACATGCATACTAATGTTTCTGTTCAAAATGTGTATATTAGCTGAATGTTGCATGAACATTGAAACAGCACATCTGTTTCAGCATGTGTACCAATACTTCACTTTCAATATGCATAAAAGGGAATCACCAAACGGACGAGACAGAAACCAGATAGATCACATAATGATCAATGGCAGATGGAGACATGCACTACAAGACGTGAAAGTAAGAAGAGGCGCAGATGTGGAAAGTGATCATCACCTAGTAGTAGCAAGACTGAAAGTGAAACTCAGAGCTGCTGGACCAGTTGCAGTCAAACAGAAAAGATACAACATCACGAAACTGAAGGATCCCCTCACCAGAAAAGCTTTCGTGGTCGACGTAAAGAGAAGATATGAGATTATCAAAAGCCAGGAAAGAACAGTGACTGATGATGATGACCAGAGATTCAACACCATCTCAACAATATACAAGGAAAGCAGCAAGTCATGCTTGAGATTCCAGGAAAGAAAGAGCCAAGACTGGATAACACCAGATACGCTAAACACCATAGCGAAGAGAAAGGAAATGAAAAGAAAGAAAACAGAAGCTAAGTCTCCCAGGTTAAAGGCAATATATAGTGAACAGTACAGTCAGCTGGACAAGGAAGTTAAACGTCAAACCCGTGCTAACAAAAGGACATTTCTGGATGACCTTGCAAGACAAGCAGATGAGGCAGCACTGAGAAATGAACAAAGCACAGTATACAAAATAACTAAAATCATCAGTGGAAAACAAGGTGCAAACAATATTACATTAGTAAGAGATAAGCACGGAAATATCATCACGACAGTAGAGGGACAGGAACAAGATGGGCAGAGCATTTCAGAGAAACTCTGAATAAGGAACCACCAGAGACACAATTGAATGTTCCTGAGGCTGAAAATGATCTAGATGTTAATACAGATATCCCACGAAAAGAAGAAATCATCACAGCACTCAAAGGGTTAAAGAATGGAAAAGCTCCTGGTCATGATAACTTAAATGCAGAGCTATTTAAGACAGACCCAGAGCTAGCAGCAGAACTATTAGAACCACTATTTGCACAAGTCTGGAAAACAGGGACAACACCAACAGAGTGGAACACAGGAATAATTGTCAAATTGCCCAAGAAGGGAGATCTTGCAGACTGCAATAATTGGAGAGGAATAACTCTTCTCTCAGTTCCCAGCAAAATACTAGGCAGGATAATTATACAGAGAATCTCAAAAGCAGTAGACCACAAACTGAGGAAAGAACAAGCAGGATTTAGAAAGAACAGAAGATGTGTAGATCATATTTTTATCCTCAGGAACATTATAGAGCAGTACTCAGAATGGCAAAGACAGCTGTACATTAATTTCGTTGATTTTGAAAAGGCTTTTGACAGTATACATAGGGACAGTTTATGGAAAATACTGAGGGCTTATGGAATTCCAAGCAGCATAGTGTCAATTATAAAAAGCCTTTATGTCATCTTTACGTGAAGCATTGGGCAGAGCAACCTAATCTTTGAAGCGAAGACAGGAGTACGACAGGGATGCCCCTTATCAACCACTCTATTTTTAAGTCATAGACTGGGTGATGCGCCAGACAACAGAGGGCAATCCAAGAGGAATAAGATGGACTACATTTTCTACATTGGAAGATCTAGAATATGCAGATGACATTGCACTGCTAGCACATTCACATCAACACATCCAGGAAAAAAATGGATAGACTTAATAAGTATAGCCAGCAGGTGGGCTTGAACATCAACCTAAAGAAGACAGAGGTCATGACGCTCAATGTGAGCAACCCTGAGCCCATATCAGTAAGGAATCAGCAACTGGAACAGACAGACACCTTCACATACCTAGGATGCATAGTAACACCTGACGGTGGAGCAAGCAAAGACATCAACAACAGAATGAACAAAGCAAGAACAGCCTTTTTTAGTCTAAACAACATCTGGAAGTCCTCTCAGTACAGCACAAAATTAGGATCATATCAAAGCTGTGTGCTTTCTGTGCTTCTCTATGGCGCGGAATGCTGGAGAATTACAGAGAAGGAAATGTCAAAATTGTCCTCTTTTCACACAACATGCCTAAGAAAAATTCTCCGAATCTTTTGGCCGAATACCATCACCAACCAAGATCTGCTTACTCAGAGCAAGCAAGAGGACATGCACACCATCATAGCTGGCAGACGCTGGAGCTTGGTTGGCCATGTCCTCAGAAGAGACCCCGATGCCATCACAAGAACAGCTATGCTATGGACCCCTGAAGGAAAACGAAAGAGAGGCCGACCAAAAACAACTTGGTGGAGGACTGTGGAGGCTGAGATGCAAAAAATGAACCAGAGTTGGGGCAGTGTACGAAGGATGGCCGCCGACCGAGCAAAGTGGAATCAATTTGTTGTTGCCCTACAAGACGCCACCAGGCGTAATGGCCACTGACTGCTTTGACGGTCGGCGGCTAAGGATCAAAGAAGAAGAAGAATATGCATAAAACAGCTTCAATGTATGGCTACTTGCTGAATGCTGAATGCCTGCAAGAAACCTGCCATAATATATCTATTTCAGCATGTAACAAGCAGCCTCTGAACTGCTGTAATCAAATGGAAAGAGGTACTGTACATATTTAGCAGGTCACGAAAATGGAGCGAAGAAAACAGGGACAGAAAAACCCCTCAGTTCCTCTGGAACCCCCATTGTTCTTGTTTTTTCTATGAAAGGAGCTCTATTCATGAGTGTACAAAAGACAAAATGGTTGTGGTCTCATTGGTTTGTGTATGGGTCTCAGAAAGCCTTTGCTTAAACATAGAAAAATCTATCCCACAAGGCACTGGCTTCAGGAGAGGTTATGGCACCTCCATCTCCCCACCTGTTTTAACATAATACTTTAGACATGTTTTATACTGATAGCTGTTCTTTCCCCCTCCCTCCACAACTATCCCGACCCACTGCCTTCAGTGATGCCACCAGTTTTGATCCATGGCTGCTTATTCAGTATCCACAGGTAATTTATATTTCTTGACCAATGACCATCCAGTTAACATACCTGGCAGGAGGACAGGCTCTTCTCCCAAACAATCTATAGAACATGCTTAAAAAAGCACTTCATAATATATGCTAATCTAATCACATGAAATATATATTCTAGGCTCAACAAGCAAGCTATTGTATGGTCTATGCATAATTGGCAATATGAGGTCTTCTGAAACAGAGGGGAGAGGTTTACTTTGTATCTGAAAACTTCATGTGTTCAATTCACATGGTGCAGGCTGTTTTAAGATATAACTTATTTACAATACCCTCATCAGGTCTGGTGTCATTTTGTGCTCTCAATATGCACAAGCATTAAAGACCATGAACATATGAAAGTTGCTTCCCTTCACAACAAATGCCTCAGGACATACCAATTTGCAATGTAGCAATGTTTGCTGTGTTTCTGTCGCAGTTTGGGGTTATAGGTAGCTTCAGCTCTCTCTCCTTGTCTCCCTAAATTCAGAGAATAAAAACACAAGAATTTTTATCAAATGAATGACAAAACAAACAAAAAATAACTTTTATCAAATGAATGAGGAAAAATAAATCAAAAAATTGTATTAAATGAATGAGGAAACATAAGACAAGAACTTTTATCAAATGAATGAGGAAACATAAGAACTTCCATTAAAATGAATGAGGAAACATAAGATAAAAACTTCTATCAAATGAATGAGGAAACATAAGAAATTTTATCCAATGAATGACAAAACATTATCACATAAGGGAAGGAAATATGATGAACATAAACAGGCATGATAAAACAAGACTGACAAGAAGTGACAACTGACGGTAAATACAACACAAGCAGGAGTGGAATAGTTTTTAATTCATTCATTACCCTTTAGCTCATTAAGAAGCACATACTTTCAACAAAGACATGCCAAGTCATCATGCCCCATGCCATCAGCTCAAGATCTTCCATGTTTTTCTCATCCATTTCTGTCTACACATCTCTTGTGTGTGTGTTACAAGCACAAACACGCACAAGAGATGCCACAAGGCACACACGCACACAAGAGATGCCAAGAGATGCCACAAACACACGCACAAGAGATGCCACAAGCACACGCACAAGAGATGCCACAAGCACACGCACAAGAGATGCCACAAACACACACACAAGAGATGCCACAAGCACACGCACAAGAGATGCCACAAACACACGCACAAGAGATGCCACAAACACACGCACAAGAGATGCCACAAACACATGCACAAGAGATGCCACAAACACATGCACAAGAAATGCCACAAACACACGCACAAGAGATGCCACAAACACACGCACAAGAGATGCCACAAACACACGCACAAGAGATGCCACAAACACACGCACAAGAGAGTTTGGGACAGTTTTTAATAATGACATAACATAACATTTGTTATGACTATGAAGGTTTTTCATGTGTAAACACAACATGTTGAAAACAACACAGATGGCTAATAATCATCATCAGTATCTGCCACCATTGGCACTTGGCGAGCTGTGCAGAAGACTTAATCCCTGAGAAAAGCTTTATGTGCAAGAGCTGGCTATGTCATGTCAGAGTGGTGAAAATGGAGTTCAGTCTAAAGATCAACTTGTTTCCAGTCTGAAGCTTTCAGGATTTTTGAATATATCTGAGCCATTTGAAGTTCCTCTTAATGATGACGAAAAGTTAGAACACAGAAAAATAGTAGAATCAAACAGTGGGGCTACATTGTACAGAGTTGTGGCATTCAAACCAGCTTATGAAGTAGGGTCATCCTCACAACCCAAACTGGCATTCACACCAGTACTTGCCACACATGTAATCTTGTACGGCAGAGATGCAAACTCTCCATTTACTGGCCCTGGATGTTTCTCTTTTCAACTTCCCCTGCTAAATAATTTTGTCTTCCTTCACCTTGGAGTTTGGCCTCACATGTCTCTGTCCATGTACCTCTGAGTTTATTTCTCTCCCTCTATGCGCTCTAGTTCACTGTTTATCTTGATCATATATATTTATTATGTACTTCAAAGTATGAGGCCTATTCACCTCCATCTCCATCTTCTTCTTCTTCGTTCGCCCTGAAAAGGACGGTGGTTGCGTTGTGTCTGTTTACAACGTAGCTGTGATATCTGCACCTTTCGGTCGACACATCCGACTTCTGCACGGCATTTTTTAGGACCGGGTTTGCCTTCCCATTGCGATCCGTGCTCGCTCAGCCAGCCTGCATTGTTGCATACTGTTTCCAGGACCACCACGTGGAGGTGGAGCACGGTCTTGACCAGCTCTGGTTCGCTGGTCCTGACGCAGGCAGTCAAGCTATGAGTCGCTGACTGCGGTCTCTATTGCTGCGTCTTGAGGTCCCCATCTGACACAGAAAGACCACATTTACTGCAACAGAATTCTTAAGAGCAAAATAAGGTCTTGACAAAAAGCTGAACTCAATTTCAAGTACAGGAAAAAAGGGGAAAAACAACATCCCAGCCAGCAACCTAAAGTCTGCAACACAATAAAACTTGCCTGCAAGAAAAACTCCTCAATTAGTAAAGATACCCAGCTTTTGTGCAAATCCCATGGTTTAGCAGGGTTGCTGATGTCAGCACAATGCAGCAGTAAGAGCATTATTCGTTTCATTCTCATACGTTTCTTACATCTACACAACGTACAGATGAAATGAAAATAAGATCAATAATGAAACAACTGCTTATTCTTCAAGATATATTCCATATCCTAAATACTTCTAAGGTGTGGTGTCTGCCCATGCACACCACATGTTAGATTTATTGAGTTTGAGTCAGTGCTGATAAATGCGGCACTATTTGCAATATTGAAAGTGAGATGCACCAGAGATATGACGTATGATTGTTATGTGTAGGACCAAGGTGTTGACAAAAACCCTTGAGCAGTGTGACAGCTGGATTTCGGCTGTGTTTTCATTTTGCGTTCCATTGGGAACCCATTAAGAAGTGTTCCCCTTTCTTAAGGGATGTGGATTGTATAATAGAAGTGATACACTTGGAACAGTGTTAATCCTGTCATGATGATGTTCTGTAAATATGGATCAATCTTTACGAACGGATATGTATGCTACAAGGGATATAAGTTTATTAAAGGAAATTGACTTCATTATAAAGGAAAACTGTCTTTTTTTCCTTATCGTTGATTGGGTCAGTTAAAAAGCCCGTATTTATATTGTGGATTTCGGAAGAAAACATAATCGTTAGGAGATTCCACCTAGACGTAACAGAGCAACGAGCATTAATATGTAACAACAGCAGGAGCAATCAAATACAAATTAACATAATGAGTATAGGTTTCGAGTGTGGACAGGGGAAGCTATTTACCTGAAATAATAATAAAACGAACACACAGAATGTGGAAACAGCGCCCCACCACATAAGGGATACCAAGGAATTCATGTTGCTCATGAATGAATTCCACGGTTAGACAACTAATCAAGACCTTGAAGCAAAAGGGGATTACTATGGTGCATCCTGGGAACAATCAACCTCTCAGTTCTCTAGACAATTCAGCAGTCACTATAATTTCTATTACAAAACTCATAATATTTAGAAACTAAACAAACTAATTACAACTCTTCTTCAAAGTGCTTTCCATTCAATCCAATGCATTTTTTAACTTTTTTTTCCCCCACAGAGTAGTAAGACTTCCAATATAAATCAAGGTATGAGGGGAAGATGCTGGTGATGGACAGGACACATATTGTTGATAGCATGCCAGTTAGTCCTTGTTCTGGAATCCCCAAGGTAAAAGAAGGAGAGGCAGATCAAAAAATACACGGAAAAAAGAACTGGAGACAGACATGAAACCTAGAGCAGATGGCATGTGACAGGAGGATTTGTTGAAGGCCCTATGCTCCTTGAGGATCTAAAGGGAGATGATCGTGACAATACAAAATTCCTCGTTTTAGTTGCTGAATTGTCTTGAATTTCTAAGCATACAGAAAAATCAATTAATAATCAAAATAATAGTACCAAAAAATGATAAAATAATAATAAAACTGTAGTGATTGCCAATTCATCACTAACGATTAATTCTGGGCCACCATTTTTTAGTGCTCATACGTGCGCACATGTGTGTGTATACATTTAAAGACCATGTCTTCATATCCATGGAAAAAGGGAATTAAAATACAGAAATATACAATTTAAAATACATCTTTCTCCATGCACGATCAACTAATTGAAAAGTATATAAATGAGGAATACAAGCTATCTCTGGAAGTATCGAAGCAACTCGCATTCAACTGTCATGTAATGTACAAGTTCAAGGTTAAAAGTATTATCTTACTTGGTTGGCATTGTCAACATCAGCTTCATGTTTGTGATGAGAAGAAAATGGTTGGCCATGTCAGTGGCAAGTATCATGGTGACCATCATGTACTGGAATTCACTGTGTAATAAACCATCAACCAAGATTTTTTTACTTTTTTAGTTGGGGTGGGGGAGAGGACACACAGATGTATGAAGTCTCAATCTAGTCACTATTTTGGTTTTCTAGGCCTAGTAGTGGAATACATAGAATAGGACTACAACACCTTAACTCATTCTAACCCACGAGCCGTATAGTGTGCCAAGTTACTGTATAAATCTATCCACAGGTCACATGATGCGCCTGCTTGATACGAATTCCGACTTTGAACAAAAAATTAGAAAATAAGTGGCCATAGTTTGTTCAGATCACGCAAAATTCCCGTGGACCATGCATTCTGAACTGGTTGCAAAAGAAGTATTCTGGTGCTTAATTTTTGCATACTTTTATCAATGAATGATGTCATTAAACAGTTTGTTTACAAGTAGGGTTACAATAATTACATCACATAAGAACTAAATATTGTTTTACAACATTCTTCAGCAAATCTCCTAAAGTTTGATGCATAATACATATATCTGCTGATGTAATATATATGTCTACTGCCTGTTATTAAAACATCAAGTGTAGAACAAAAAATTTGTCCATTTTGGGGCCTGGATATAACCGGAAAACTGACTGGGTTAGAATGAGTTAAAAAAGATGACTGTTTTCTGGCCCATGCACAAGATATGGTAGTCACCTTATGCATGGACTATCCTGTTCAACCCTATGTGGGTTATTGTTTGGGAGTGTTCTTTATTCTATATAGTATATTACATTTGTTATTTTTCTTTTGTTCATTCTTCCAGGATGCAAATTCTCTGTTGTGTGATTCAGCATTTCAGTATGCCTATAGAGTATATAGTGTACCCCTTTCCATGCTTGTCTATCATCATCATCATAACCCTACACTCCCAAAGAAGCATAGGCCTTCAACAAACACATGCCAAGTCCTCCTGTCACGTGCCATCATCTCAAGTTCTTTCCACGTTCTCCTCATCATTTTCACCTCTGTTTCCAGCTCTCTTCTCCATGTGCTTCTCAGTCTACCTCTGCCTCTCTTGCCCTGGGAGTTCCAGAACAAGGACTGCCTTGTAATGCTATCAACAGGTTTCCTCAGTATTGTGTCCTATCCATCGCCATCGTCTTCTTCTCATCTCTTGTTCCACTGGCACTTGTCTAGTTCTTGTCACCAGTTCCACGTTGGTAACCTTGTCATACCATTTTAATCCCTCTATTCTACGCAAGCACCCATTTATGAAAGTCTGTAGCTTTTTGGTTGTTGTCTTTGTTGTTCTCCATGTCTCAGAGCCATACAATATGACTGACTTCACATTTGAGTTGAAGATTCTTATTTTCGTGTTGGATCAGATTTCTCTTGATCTCCATATATTTCCCAATGCAATGAAAGCTCCTTTTGCTTTTTGTATTCTTATTTTGATATCACTGTCTGTCCCTCCAACTTTGTCTATATTGCTGCCAAGATATGTGTACGATTCTACATCTTGTATTGGTGCTTCTTCAAGTTCAACCCTGTTTTCATTACCTGCATTTATTCTCATTATCTTTGTCTTTTCCCTGTGTATTTTCAGACCCAATTGCTGTGACCTCTCATTGAGTGTTTTCAATTTGTCCTGCATCTGATTACGGTTATGGGACAGAAGAGCCAAGTCATCAGCAAAGTCCAGATCATCCAACTGCTTACTTAGTCAGAGTCCAATGGATTCCATTTCGGTTGTGTGTTGTTGATGTTCTCATAACCTAGTCTATTGCTAATAAGAAAAGAAATGGAGACAAGAGGCATCCCTGTCGCACTTCTGTTCTTATCCCAAACGGTTCTGTAAGCTGTCCTTCATGAAGAACTCTGCATGTCATGTCTTCATATGTTTTCTTTATTAAATTAATGATCTTTAGGGGAACTCCATAGTGCCTCATCAATTTCCAAAGTGATTCTCTGTCTACACTGTCAAATGCCTTTTCGTAGTCCACAAATCCGATGTATAATGGTGAATTCCATTCCAGACTTTGTTCAACTATTATTCTCAAAGTGGCTATCTGGTCTGTACAAGATCTGTTTTGTTGAAAACCTGCTTGTTCATCTCTCAGTTTCTTGTCTATGGACTCTTTTAATCTCTCAAGGATAATCCTATTTAATACTTTTCCTGGCACTGATAGTAACATTATTCCTCTATAATTTGTGCACGCTTGTAAATTTCCTTTCTTAGGCAACTTAACCAGATATCCTTCCTTCCATTCCGCTGGTATCTCTTCCTTTTCCCAGACTTTACAAAGTAATTTATATAACATCTCTGTAGCCGTGTTGATATCTGCTTTGATGGCCTCTGCTGGAATGCCATCAGGTCCAGACGCTTTTCCATCTCTTAGAAGCTTTATGGCTTTCTTTATTTCTTCCTTCGTTGGTCTTTCACCGTTAATTTGTAGCTCTTCTTCTGCTGGCTGGATGTCTGGGGGGTTTTGTGGAGCTGGTCTATTGAGAAGGTCCTCAAAATATTCTGTCCACCTCTTCATTTGCTCTTGTATATTGCTGAGCAGTATTCCATTCTTGTCTTTTATGAGGCAACTTGTTAGCTTGTATTTCCCTGTCAGCTTCTTTGTGCTGTTATACAGTTCTCTCATATTTCCTTTGGCTGCAGCATTTTCTGCCTCTCTTGCCAACTCCTCAATATACTTCCTCTTGTCTCTTTTGATACTTCTTTTAACTTTTTTGTTTGCTTCTGTGTACACTTCTTGAGCCTTGGCTAAGGAACTTCTGGTTTTGCTTGTGTTTAAATCTGCTTTCTTGTTTTTTCTGTCTTTTATCTTATTGATGGTTTCTGTTGTTATCCATGCTTTTTGTTGTCGTTCTCTTTTCCCCAGTATTTCTTCACATGTCTCATTCCATACCGTTTTGATTTGCTGCCAATAGTCTTCTGTATTCTCTACATCTTCCAGCTGTTGGAGCACTTGGAATTTGTTGGATATTGTGACCGCAGATTTGTCTCTTGTTTCTTAGATGTCCTACATTAAATTGTTGTCTATAATTTTGCATTGTTGCATATCTCTTGATTTTCATTTTTACTTTGGCTATCAGAAGGTGGTGATCTGATGCCACATCTGCTCCTCTATATACCTTTACATCCTGCAATGATGATCTAAACTTCTTGTTTATGCATATATGATCAATCTGATTTTCTATTCTATGGTCTGGTGATATCCATGTTGCCTTGTGTATTCTCTTATGTGGAAACATGCTTCCTCCTATAGCCAGTTGATTTGAAGCACAGAAGTTTGAGAATAGTTCCCCATTTTTATTCATTATTCCTAGCCCCCATTTTCCCATGACTTCTTCAAAGCTGGTGTTGACTGTACCTATCTTTGCATTCATGTCACCCATCAAAATTGTGATGTCTCTTCTTTATACTTTTTCCATAATTTCCTGTAGATGCTTCTTTCACAGACTCTTCTTTGTCATTAGTTGGTGCATAACATTGGATGACTTTTACATTTATTTTCTTTTTAGCTGTTTTAAAAGTAGCTTTTATTATTCTGGATCCAACGGCTTCCCATTCAATGAGTGCTTTCTGTGCTTCTTTAGATAACATAAGAGCTACCCCTTCACTGTGGTGTGAACTTTCGTCTTCAAGTCCTGAGGACAGCACCAATTCACCTGTGATGAGTTTCTTCCTGTCTACCCCCTTCCACTTTGTTTCACACAGTCCCAGAACCTCGATTTTATATTCTCTCATCTCTGCTGCTACATGTGCCACTTTCCCTTGTTCGTTTAATGTCTGAAAATTCCAGGTGCCAAATCTGGAAGTTCTCCTAGAAGAAAGAAGGTTAGTCAGTAACACAGACTCCTTTCGGCTTTCTCTGTGTTACATCATATGCCTCCCTGCGAGAGGACCTTCCCCTGTCTTGGATAGCTGTGTTTTATTTTCTTTAATTGACTTGTCCATGAGTGTTGACGTTTTTTGTGGTTTAAATTTTTTACAGGATGGGGTAACCGGCCCCATGCCCAACCCTCCTTAGTCGTTTTCTACGACATGCTTGGCAGGGAACAGTGTTACTATTCTTTGCTCCCCTTTCGGGCCCCGGTGACACCCGGGTGTTTCCATGCTTGTAGAGTACTAAAATGTGGGAAAGAAATATGGATTTTCTTCAATTGCTTTGTTCTTTTCCAAGAACAAAATAATATGCTTGCAGTCTTCAGTCAGTTCAGTTTGATTCACAATTTGGATAAATAAATGCTGGATCAGCACACTTCTGACAAAGCTTGGCAAGCTGATCTTCTTCTTCGTTCACCCTCAGACATCAACTTGAATATGTTCAAAGAAAGCAGTCGTCAGTCTGAGGCTTTTGACATCTCAGCAGAGCTCCTCCTCACATGTTGAGCACCTTTTCTTAATGAAGGCAGCAAGCTGATTATCAGAAGTCTGGTTTGACTGATCAAGAAAAGATCCAGTTGTGCAGAGAAACAGAAATGAATATGTAATTCTCTCATTTAAGAAAAACTATCTGAAATTTCAACACCACTTTGGTCAGAACTCCTCAAAGCCAATGACATATTTCATCTTTAGTGCTCAACCCCTCTTCAGATTATTTTCACCAGCTATGGTAATGGTTTTGTCAATTCATTCCACCAACTGAAACACCATATTCATTCCACCAACTGAAACACCATATTTATTCCACCATCTGAAACAACCTATTTATTCCCCCAAATGAAATACCATTTTCATTCCACCAACTGAAATATCATATTCATTCCAACTGAAACACCTTATGCATTGCACAAATACTTAGTCAGACATTGTCTTAAAAGACAGGTCACTTTTCCTGACTAGTCTTCTCAATCAAACATATATGTAAAAAAAAATTTAAAAATAATTGTTTTTATGTTTTAACATGCCACTTTTCTTTTGCAATAACACAAATAGCACAAACCAGATATGTTTAACTTGGACAAGTATGTAAAGTAGATATGTTCAACTTGGACACATATGTAAAGTAGATATGTTCAACTTGGGCATGTATGTAAAGTAGGTATGTTCAACTTGGACAAGTATTAAAGTAGATATGTTCAACTTGGACAAGTATATAAAGCAGATATGTTCATCTTGGACACGTACGTATAGTAGATATGTTCAACGTGGACAAGTATGTAGACATTTTATAGAAAGTGGGTGTTTTTGATTTTTTTTTCTGTAACTTGCTTCAAATAATTATCAGAAGATAAATTGACAAGTAAAATATGTATGAGAATAAATTACTATTGAGGAATAAACCAAGTAACATTGTGCTCAACAGTACAAGTGTCAAAAGAAGACATGTCACAGACATTAACACTGTTGACATTTTTGTGCAGCATGCTTCAAATATGAATTATTGAAAGATGAGTTGAAAAATCATAAATTTTTTTTTTTTTTTTTTGTTTTTGCATACGCCCGCTAATAATCGAGGCGAAATCTCAGGTTATTACTATGTCTAACCTGACATTGATTTTACGTGAGTATCCCTTTTTACTTGTACAGAGACAGGTGTCCCTCGCCATTCAGGCAAATACTCTCCGATTTCGGAGGTATCCATTGCAGCTGGGTCGGCTCAGGAGCCGCCAATCCCTGGTCGACAACACTCCTTCAAATGTTCTCGCCAGGTCTCGAGTTAATCCAGTCTAATTCCCGGTCGACGAAAAATCCTCAAATGCCGTCGCCCGGGTTTGATCCTGAATCACCCGGTCACCAGAGCGGTGTTGTAACCACTACGCCTTTCTAAAATGCCGCTCGTATACTAAGAGTTAATATATATTCTAGTAGACTGTCTGACTAACCAAGTTCTGTTGTAGAGATAGGCTGATGGAGAGAAAGCTTCTCGAGTTCAGGGACAGACTCTACTTATTTTCCACTATTTCACTTGTGTAAAATCTATCTATTATATTATCTCTCACTGAGTCACCACCTGTTCTAGTCTATTCAGAAGGGACCAATCTATGTCTTAATTCCCCTATCAAAAATCTACAACAGTGGAACAGTCCGGATTACGATGGTTTGGCGATGTCTGCAGAATGGGAGAAGATCGACTACCACAACAAATATAAGAAACCAAGAGCAATGGATCCAGACTTCCAGGACATCCCAAAGTTCGCGGGAGGACAACATCAGACAATCTCTGAAGGATTGAAGACTGGAACCAGGCCAAAAAAAGGAAGACTGCTGACAGGATATCAAGGCGTTCTCACTGACTAACCTCTACACTCCAAGGTAAAAGTGGAAGGACTAAGTAAGTAAAATATATACGTGTGTGTGTGTGTGTGGGTATAAATGACAATAGATATATACAATGTTATATAGATGAACACACAGCATGCAGTGTTATTATCTACCCTAGCTTCAATATTTCTGTCAAATACCCTGTCATTCACAAACTATTGTTTTCCAACAAGGAATCTGCACATTAAAGATGGAGAAATTTGCAACAAATGAGTTTTTGTTTACAATGTTAATTGTGAAATATGTTTCAAACTAGCAATAACCCGTCAAACTTGACTGGTTTTTAATTATAGTGTGCTGTTTCTGTTCCCAGATGAGCAGGTAGAAGTGCATTCTTAGAGTGTTTTTGGTTTCTTTCTTTCCATTATACAGTGTAATCAAATTGTTCATGAACACCGTCATTTGAACAGTTTTATTTGTTGATTGTAACTATTTTCAGGAGAGTATATCTACCCTTCCAAGATGGAGGTGAAATTCGTTTCTCACCTTAGACGCCGAAAGAAAAACATCAGGAATGTGTATATTTCGATGGATATCACCATGTTATGTTAAATTATAGAATAAGAGATACACCAGAGTATCTAGTGGTGTAGATATTTTCCTATAACTGACCTCGAAACCCTTGAATCGGTCGGTTGGATCGGAGGGTTGATCAGTGAGTTAACAATTCACTATCGTAAAACAAGCTATTGTTACCGAAACAGAACCAGGCTCGACAGTAAATCAATCGCCACTTATTATCACCTTCGTCGATTTTCAAAAAGCCTTTGATAGTCTACACCGCCCATCATTGTGGAAGATACTTACAATCTATGGTTTTCCAACAAAATATGTGAATATAATCAAAGCGCTATATGACAATGCAAGATGTTGTGTTAGAACAAATAAAGGGAATACAGAATGGTTTACAGTAGAAACAGGGGTGAAACAAGGCTGTATTATGTCACCACTACTTTTTGGAATAGCTATTGATTGGGTTATGAGAAACTATACCCACAATGAACAATTGGGTATAAAATGGACAAATGGAAAATTCCTGGGGGACCTGGATTTCGCAGATGATGTAGCATTCTTAAGTTCAACACCAAGACAATCCCAAGAAGCAATAAATAATTTGTGTCATCTCTCGGTTAAAATTGGTCTCCAAATAAATGCCTCTAAAACTAAAGCTATGAACTTTTCTAACGAGACCTTTGATATCATCTTGAACGGGGAAAAACTACAGAAAGTTGAAAGTTTCAATTATTTAGGCAGTAAAATGACTCAGGATGGTGACACAACAAGAGAAATCCATACTAGAATTGCTTTGGCAGCTAGCGCCTTCAATAGATTATCTAACATTTGGAAATTACGATCATTGAATATACATACCAAGCTTCGTCTGTTTAATTCAAATGTTATCTCAGTGTTAACATACGGCTGTGAGAGTTGGAAAATAACAAAATCATTGGAGAACAAGCTGAATACTTTCGAGAACAAATGTCTTAGAAAACTCATGAACATCAGTTGGAAAGAATTCAAGACTAATCGACAAATAAGAGAAGACTCTAGGCAGAAATATGTCTCCGACTATATAAGGAAAAGACGATGGTCATATATCGGTCATGTCCTACGAATGCAAAACAACAGAATACCACTACAGGTGCTCACTTGGGTTCCTGAGGGTAAGCGGAAAAAAGGAAGACCAAAAGAAACACTCAGAAGAACAATAATAAGAGAAGGAAGAACGTTGGGCCTAAATAATGTGCAAGAGCTAAGAGGAGTGGCGTCACAACGAACAACCTGGAGAGCACTGGTTTCTGCCTTATGCGCCGTGTTTGGCGCTTAAAGAATTTATTATTATTATTATATATAATGGAAACAATACAATTTTTCAACACGGTTGCATTCCTCAGCTGTGACCAACATACACACGGCGAGAATTATGTTATTTTATATTCAATTTAAAAGTTATTTGATGACAACATTTCGTGTGAAAGTGCGTGGATTGTTTTCAAAGAGTGTTCCATCTTGATCATTATGTGTCAAACTGTTCAAATACAATTCACTTTGGTATGTTATTGGCTCATGCACACCAATTTTTTCGCACATTTTCTTTGTCGAGTGCTACTAATTTCGTGAAAGAATAAAAAAAATAAATAAAATAAAACCAAAGTATTTATTTTATATAACACCCACGCCACGCAAGTTGCACACTGTGCATTGCGCACTTTTTTTTCTGGCGCGAGTTACTATTTTGAGTGAGACCGACCAACGCTAGTTGGGATACCACATGCCCATTTTTAAATCTTGGAAAGTGTTTAATGTGTAAATGCTGTCTACTCATTCCCATTTCAAGCTCTGATTAAATTTGGGCAGTGTTATTCTAATGGGTCCTGCTTGGAAATCATCAAGCAATTCTGCTTTCCGCGACTACATTTGCTTTCTACTGCATTCATCAATGCGATGGCATCGTTTTTCATGCAAGCATTGAAATAAATAATTTGTGAACCTGATTAAACGATCATTACAAAACTGATTGTGGCTTACATGCTTGCAATATGAGAAAGTTTAATACGGTATTCAGTATCAATTATTCTGAAAACGTTCATGACCTACATGCAATAAACAGTAGAGAGAGTAAGAGACAGCAGGGGAGAGAGACTAAAGATACTGAAATTTGATGTCTAAATGATATTCTATCTACCTACACAAGTACGACAGTAACAGTAGTTATACAAATCAATTAAAAAACACTCTTTATAAAAACTGAAATCTGGTGACTAAACAATGTTTTCAGTCCTGTAGTACGACAAAGCATTTCTGTTTCTTGTTATGATAGGCTCATAAAATTTACTCCCCTACATTAACGAAAAGAGCTGTTAAGATAAAATTGGTGCAGATAATCTTTAACTTCACTTTGAGTTTATTGATAATTTTTTAGTGGATCTGCCCTGCAGATTTGCAGACAATTAATAAATAAACAAAAGATCTCTGTCACAAATTAAAGGATAATATGTGGTTTTTCTAACATCTATTACAGAGTTAAATATTATTATAAAGCAATGAAAATTAAAAAAATAAGCAGTATCATGTATGGTGTCAATTTGTACAAATTTATTTTAGTCCTGTGAGCAACAATGGTTTAAATATCATGCTTTTCGAGAACAAAGTCAGCTGATATTTCCTACCACAGAAAAAGCAGGTGACCTTGCTTTCTCAAAAATTTATTACCTTGGAGTCAGCCAGAAGAGTATGGAACTAAAGTAGTGACTGATTATACCGGGCAAACAGTTCTGAAGAGTACACATTTTTATTAATGGATCTTTTACAAGAAATACAATGCATCTAAGATAACTTGGAAGCAGCACTTACTCATATTTCTCATTGTCCAGGCTATTAAGTATATCATACTCCTGCATCATTTTAAGTCCCACTCGCAAATGATGATTCTCAAGGACTGATACAACATACAATTTGGCCATCTCAGAGCTGGAAGCAGACATAATATAGCATATTTTCTTAGCATTAAGCCATATTTTGTTTAAGGACAAATAATGCAAAAAAATGTCTCTGCATTTTGTAAATAAAATGTAAATGAGACTTTATGGCACTATTGGTCTAGCTTGTTGTCCTTGTGGTATTTTAAAATTGCCACCAATTTTCATGTTTACGGGGGGTGGGCCGGGGAACTATACCTAGAATAGTTATTTTTCATAAATGGGTGCATGCACAGAACAGAAATTTTAAATCAGCAAGATCACCAATGTGGAACTGAAAACAAGAACCAATCATGATGATGAAAGAAATTCATCATACTACAAAATGTTAATTACATTTGAAGAAAATTTAAATATTAGGAGAAATTAAGAACACTTGCCTTACTTACCCTGAGTTCTTATGAAAACTATTGTTTGTGCCAGTATGTTCAATATCATGGACAATTGCTGTCAGCAGTAAGCAGAATATCTCCAACTGATTCATAACGCCCTGTTGAGATATGAAATACAAGTACAGGAAGCAAAATATTTTGATTCATAATGTTCTGTTGAGATATGAAATACAAGTACAGGAAATATTCCAACTGATTCATAATGTTCTGTTGAGATATGAAATACAAGTACAGGAAATATTCCAACTGATTCATAATGTTCTGTTGAGATATGAAATACAAGTACAGGAAATATTCCAACTGATTCATAATGTTCTGTTGAGATATGAAATACAAGTACAGGAAGCAAAATATTTTGATTCATAATGTTCTGTTGAGATATGAAATACAAGTACAGGAATATGTCACATCATGAACATGAGCAGAAAATGAAATAGATGGTAACAGGATCAGCAGGCACATACTTGGGATGCATCAGCAGTTACAGCGAGTGAAATATATGTGTGTTCGTGTGAGGGACACGTGATTTATAAACAATAGTGACTGTAAGTGAAGGTGGTAATTAAAGTACTAAGTTATTTTTACTTCCAAATTGCATAATCAAGGAATTCATTGTTGTCAGAGATGTCCTGATGCAACAAGGTAACAATAAGTCCCATGACAATTATTCAAAAATAAAGGCAATTTAATCTTCACAATTGTAACAAGATGAAGTCATCATGGATTTATGGTTCTGTATTCTGTTCTTCTTCTGCTGTAGCTTAATTGTCGACTTTTTTAAAGGTGATTACAAAATTCTGCTCACATTCATCAAAGATTAAATACTGTTTGCTGATGGTAGATTGAAATTCAGCGTTACTTCACGTATAAAGATAATATTTCCAGCACAGTTGTGTTCAAAAATTTGCTTATGGTAGCTGACCATCTCTGAAATAATATACCATCTCCTTTCTCTCAACTGTAATGGTTTTCAGATATTTAATTTCTCCATTTACAATTTTGGTTCCCTTGTCCTTGTCATATTTCGAGAAACCTAACATTGATCTTAATGTTAGATATTCATTTAAAATAAACTAATTATAACTAACTGGGAATCTGTGGCTACTTTCATTTTAGTGGTGGTTTTCAAAGGTTTAGATTAATACTTTAGTAGCTGTACATTCATCTCAGAAGTGAAAAGCAGAACAGCTCAGGCAAAAGCAGCATTCTATAAAATGAAGAGTATTTTATGCAACAAAATTCTGCATTCATTCTGAAATGGTGCAGATTAGTTAAACACTAAACCTGTAAACAGATGAGAAAAGTACTTACAATAAACCCAGTTTTGCAGATCATACAGTTGACTGTCTGCAACACATCTGCAGCATGACAAGCATTGTGGTATGGGTTCAGCCTGTAATGTTTCTCAACCTGACGACAAGCAGGATATAAATTTGCTCTGTTATTAATTTCTCTGTGGGCATACAGGACAATGATTCAATCTCTAGTGAAGCTTCACTAAAGTATAGGTAATACCACAACAGACACTGTTGTAGGGGAGTGAGGTGAGGGGACTTCACTTTACTAGGTCCAGCTTTGTGGGGTGGGAGGGACCAGTTCCCTTCCTTGCTGCCTCTGCCTTTTCTAACTCAAAAGCAAAGCCAGGTACCCATTTTCAGCTGAGTAGACCAGAGTGTGACACTATCAGGCTACAATCATAGAGCCCAGTGACTATGCCACATGAGACAAGAGCTTTAACTGCTCAGCCAATTGGGTGCTCACTGAAGTCATACTGGAGAATGTAAGGAACCTCAACAGAGAGCACACAGAACAAGATTTTAACTCCATACTATTGCACAACAAGGATCATACATGGCTAAGGATCACTCTAAAACAACTTTCTTTAGAGAAAATAAAGAACAAGGATCCCCTTTGCAACGAAAATGTACAGAGGACAATGTAATATGACCATAAATAATAGAACAGTACAAGCACTCACTGTGTAACAAATTTTCAACAGAATGTGACCGTGTGGCCAGAAAGATGTAATTTTAGATTGAAGAATAATCTTCGATCTAGTCTACGGTGTTTATTTGTGTAATATATCACACTTGAGTGGGCAATCTAAAGGAAACACACCTTTGCCATCTTTGAAACTTGCGAAACTCGGGGCATGTAATCAGAGACAGCCCTCGGTTATTAGACATCTTGGCGCTGTCTGACACCAGAGGAATACACCTTGGGTCTATAGAAAACCATGACAGGTGTGACTCGGGCAACAGATATCGTGGGAATGTTACCCCTAGTGGGCGTACCTTGAGTTGTGTACGATTAAAAAGATAATCCTTACTAAAATGTGATCTCATGTCATCCATACTGAGCATAAGACTCCTGATTGGCTCCTTAGAGGGATTGGCGGAGCTCTGCCGGATATTTTGACGTGGCTATCATAAGGTATCAGGGAGTATAGGTAAGATTTAAACTAAAAGAGTTGAAAGCTACAGTCAGAGCTGAGAAGTAGCAAGATCGTCTTCTTGTGCAATATGCGCCCTCATATGATAAGCAAGTGAGGTTCGGGCTGTTGCATATGTTGCGTCTATATCATCGCTACTTTCAACTATGAGATATGAGCTGACGTAATAAGTGATTTTATTAGAGGAATTCTAGTGTTGCATTGCGCTGTATACAAGTGTGTACTTATTACCATTATTATTACTTGTGTAGTGTTAAGTAATAGTTATATTGCATTCTTGTGAGCTGTAAGTGTGGTTATTTTTACATTGAGAGAAATGATGTGTGTGTGTGTGTGTGTGTGTGTGTGTGTGTGTGTGTGTGTGTGTGTGTGTGTGTGTGTGTGTGTGTGTGTGTGTGTGTGTGTGTGTGTGTGTGTGTGTGTGTGTGTGTGTGTGTGTGTGTGTGTGTGTGTGTGTGTGTGTGTGTGTGTGTGTGTGTGTGTGTGTGTGTGTGTGTGTGTGTGTGTGTGTGTGTGTGTGTGTGTGTGTGTGTGTGTGTGTGTGTGTGTGTGTGTGTGTGTGTCTGTGTGTGTGTGTGTGTGTGTGTGTGTGTGTGTGTGTGTGTGTGTGTGTGTGTGTGTGTGTGTGTGTGTGTGTGTGTGTGTGTGTGTGTGTGTGTGTGTGTGTGTGTGTGTGTGTGTGTGTGTGTGTGTGTGTGTGAGTGTGAGCGTGTGAGCGTGTGTGCGTGTGCGCGTGTGCGCGTGTGCGCGTGTGCGCGTGTGTGTATATGTATATATGTATATATGTATATATATATATGTATATATATGTATATATATATATATAGTAGTATATTATATATATGTATTATATATATATATATATATATATATATATATATATATATATATATATATATATATATATATATATATATATATATATATATATATATATATATATATATGCGTGTTCTTTAGAGCAACTAGGCCTCTAAGATACTGATAAAATGTGGTCATTTAGACCAGTGCGCTATGTGTAATATATCATCATAGATAGGAGTGTTTACTTATAAGTTTTCTCTCGCTTGATCAGGGTGGCCACTGAAAGACTGAAGGGTTAGGAAAAGTCATAACTTGTTCATTTTCAATCTTTTTTATTTTCTTTTTTTTTTTGGTTATAGAGCATCCCTTGGAGATTAAAATGGCTATGTATGATGTCCAGATGCGAATAAAACTCATTGACTTTTTCTATTCCAGTGAAAGATCAATTATTCAAACTCAGAGAAAATATCGCCAACATTTTAATGTCAGAGTATCTCCTAGCGATAACATGATTTGGAACGTATTCGCCCGGTTACATCAACAAACAAAACTGCAGATTTTGGGGTACTGAGAATCCCAGGGAATTAAATCAGCATCAATTGCATCCCCAAAAATGCACTGTTTGGTGCGGTGTTATGGCTGAAAGAGTTATCGGCCCTTATTTCTTTGAAAATGAGGAAGGTCAGCCAGAAAGAATCAACGGGGCCCTGTATAGGACAATGCTTGAAAATTTTTATGCCAAGCGGTCGAAGATAATCAGGAGGTATGGTTCCAACAGGATGGAGCTACTGTGCACACTGCCAGGGCGACGATGGACCTCCTGCGAGAAATTTTCGGTGAACGAATAATTTCAATAAATGCTGAATTTGTTTGGCCTCCGCTTTCACCTGATTTGATGGCACCAGACTTCTTTTTGTGGGGCTACTTGAAAAAACGGGTTTACGTAAATAAACCTTGAACAATTCAAGAACTTAAGGAGAACATTCGAGCCAAAATCCGACGTTTAGGGCCTGAAACCTTGCGTTCGGTCATGGAAAATGCTGTGGAAAGAGCCTGTATTTGTGAGCAGGAAAATGGTGGTCATTTGAGGGATGTTGTTTTTCACACATAATACTGAAAAAAATCCATTAATTATATTTCCAAATAAAATAATAAAAAATTTAAAAAATATGTGTTTGTAAACGTTATTTTTGTTTTATACCCTTCAGTCTTTCAGTGGCCACCCTATATTTAGTAGGAGTATGAAGGCATTATTGTTGACTGAGACATGTGTATTGTTCATTACACATACATACAGGCCCGCATGAAAAAAAACACAACATACACATGCACGCACATGGACATATAAGTGCACGCATTAGCAGATATGCACAAGTGTGTACGTATTATTACATAAATGATGTTTGTCCATCAGTATGATGCTAGTTTATTTTGTTTCATTTTATATCAGAGTCCAGCAGTCTGTGCTGGGTAAATAGCTGGTTATATGGTGTTGCATAGGAATTACCTACAAAGTAAACTTGTGGACAACATTGTTTTCTGAATGATTCATATGCTACCTGATTGGGTTTCATTAATAAAAGCCAGAGAGAGTGACGACAACATTACACACAAATTCTTATTCTTCTTCACATATCGTCTTCGCACTGTCACAAGAATACATGTAAGACGGGCATTCACTTAAATGAATCTCAATTAAGAACATTTAGAACAAGTATTCACTGTAACAAATATCAACAGATGGCGTGTAGAACAAGTATTCACTCTAACAATATCAACAGATGACATTAGCACAATTATTCACTCTAAACATGGCATGTAGCACAGGAATTCACTCTAACAAATATCAACAGATGCCACGTAGAACAAGAATTCACTCTAACAAATATCAACAGTTGACATGTAGTACAAGAATTCACTCTAACAACTATCAACAGATGACATGTAGTACAAGAATTCACTTTAACAAATATCAACAGATGGCATGTAATACAAGAATTCACTCTAACAAATATCAACAGTTGACATATAGTACAAGAGTTCACTCTAACAACTATCAACAGATGACATGTAGTACAAGAATTCACTCTAACAAATATCAACAGATGACATGTAGTACAAGAATTCACTCTAACAACTATCAACAGATGACATGTAGTACAAGAATTCACACTAACAAATATCAACAGATGACATATAGTACAAGAATTCACACTAGCAAAATATCAACATATAGCATGTAGAACAAGTATTCACTCTAATGAATCTCAACAGAAGACATGTAGCACAACCAAACACTGTAATAAATTTCAACAGGTGACAAGCAGAACAAGCATATGCATTAATGAATCTCAGCAGAGGGAATTAAACAGTGGCGTATTCTCTATGTGTGCTGTGCGTGCTGCGCACACCTATGCCCGAAGGAAAATAAAAATTTAATTTATTATTCTATAAAATATTTCTCTTCTAATGTTCTGCTTTCGGACTGCACGCATCAGGATAACGGATTTTCCCGTATAGAATCTACGAGTATAATCTAGTTTCAGTTTCCCCAGACGCTTTTTATAGTGCAGTTTTTATTGGTTGGTAGTAATCGCCCAAAGTTTCTCGGGTAATTCCGTCACAATGCGTGCGGCACCTTTCAGATTCACGTCTGAACACTGGTTTGATTGGATCGGGGTCATGGCCAGATACGTAAATACAATGCGAACATGCGTGCAGTGGTCCTGCAGCTCTCGAGTTGTAAAAATCGGTTGTGTCCGTCCAGTGTTTTTTGTGATTAATTTTTGTTAGTTGCCGGGAATGCAGATTATTACAGTGACAGTGAGTTTCAAGTTGTAAGTTAATTAGTATTTCGGAGATAGTTGACATATACCCCTAATAACTATCGTTGCGTAATTGAATATAGTTGGTTTTTAAATTAAGAGGGGAAGAAGTTAAATAGTAGGCGTACATATTCATTTTAAGTAGCAGCACGCCTAGCTCGCATTACCAGGATACGCCACTGGAATTAATCTCCATAGAAAACATGCAAAACAAGAACTCACTCTAATGAATTTTAAATGTGGACACATTACAATGATTCACTACAATGAATCTCAACAAAGGGCACACAGGACAGGTATTCAGTGTAAGAAACCTCAACCGTGTACACACATCACATGCATTCAATATTTTAAGTTTTCTATACATAAAAAAATGATTTTTCTTTCTCCTTACCATATATTAGATCCAAACTTTGTGATAATACATGGTCATCTCTGTGAGAAATATTCACCTTCCTTGATCTTTTTTGCACACCCTCAAATCGCATCAAACCAGATTAAGTGGTGTCTCTGCCAAAAAAGTTGCCTGTAATGGGTCTCCAACATTTTTCACCTCTTGCCTTGATAGTACACTATGGTAGACAGTTTCTGTTTACCTTTTGATGTTTTATTCCCACTATTAGTGTTGCTGGTGTCGTGTCCATTTTATTTTAACCCTTCCCTCCAATTAAGGTTTTAATACAGTATTATGTATCTTCATTTGTTTTGTTTTTTAAAAAAAGAGATATGTTTTACGTGATTCTGATCTCTTTCATTATGTCTCTTTTCATTTCTAGTTTCTCCATGGGTTTTTTTTTTCCATCTGTTTATTTGTTTCTTTGATTCCATTTCCTTAAAATGTGCGCAATTTGTCTACACACATGAACATTTCATGGACAAATTCTTTCTTGCACTTTCTTCTTGTTGTTTTTCTTTTTCCGTATTACCACACCATAACATAATGAAGAGTCTAAGTAACATCTGATATCATCAACTTCTACTTTGCTTTTTAAGTGGACAGGTATATCTGTCTCATGTTGCTGGGTCAAATTTGTCCATTCCTATTCATATTCTACAACTATTTTTGATTATTTGTATCCCTATCCAACATGTATTTTTGAGCATTCCAATCCCTGTTTTACAACTATTTTTAACTATTCCTAACCCTATTCTACACTTTCATAGAGGCATCCACAAAGGTAATTGCTCACAATACAATGTCTAAGTAAGCGGCATCCTACCTGAACAATGAACCGCATAAAGCCCTCATCAGTCAACTGAAAAGCAGGAAGCAATCCATGTGTATTGAAAATTTCATAGGCCAGAGCTTGCATTGGATGACCATTGGTGACAAAACTCAAAGAAAAGATGTCAAATGACCACCTGTCCACATCCTATTTTAGAAAAAATATTTTCTAACAGATCATAATTATAAGCATTTAAATTACTTAAGCGCTAACAGTATCATGCAGCAAAAATGATAGATGTAGAATCAAAGTATGAAAAACAGCTGTGGAATTATGTAAAGAGACACAATACAGATAGTCCTTGACTTACGACGTATGCAACTCATGATGACTCGAACTTACGATGGCCAAACAACAACAACAAAAATTTAATTAAAAATGTAAAAGTGGAGAAAATATTTTTGAAAAAAGTAAATAAATTAATTAAAAATTCTATTCTGGATTTTCAACCTAAGCCATAATATGTTTCTTGTTATAAAGTCCATTTATGGCTTGGGATAATGTAAACATGCTCACAAAAGAGTACAGAAGAGTTATACTGCCTTGAACTTTAAAAATATTGACTGGGTTTGACAGTAAACATTAATTTCCATTTGATATCATCAACCTCACCCATCAGTCTCCATGGTTCATTTGCGTTAAAAGTGCATGTACTGTTTCTCAACCATGCCTAGTATCTTTTATTTCAACCTTTTTTATTTATTGTACAATGTATGACTTTACAAATGATGTTATGATGGAATACAGACTTGGTGTATAAGTCAATACATTTGAGGAGTGATTCAACTTATGACCACTTCAACTTATGACAGAGTCGTCAGAACAAAACCACATCATAAGTCGAGGACTACCTGTACTTTGGTGAAAACCATATTGGAAAGAAAAATTGTTGGTAAGTAAGCAAAAGAATGGCACGACTGTAAATGGGAAGGAAACATTAAGAAGTGCAGCGTGCAGTTCCCAGATGTCTGTGAAGAGGCAAAGAAGGAACAGCTACTGTTCCCTCAGGAACGATGTACAATGCAGCTAATACGAGGTTGTGCATGGGACTGGCAACCTCAACAGTGTCAAACAAATGATGACAGAAACCACCGCTGCAAGAGCATTGTGAATGCTTGGAGCAGGCTTCCTGCAAGGGGACCCAGCTACAGTGGTAGCTCCCTGCTCCATAAAGATCATGAAGGAAAATGAGGAATGATGATGAAACATGAAGAAATGAACATGACATAGCACATCCAAGTTAAAGGTCATAAGACAGAAAATCCTGGACATTTACAGCTAATCTTTAAAGGATATATGCATGCATTTATGTCAGTAAATGCAGATCTACAGATTTCTCCCTGCTACATGTTTTTACCATTCCAAAAATGTTGAAAACTGAAGCAAGAATGTTAAGTATTATAGCACGTTTCACTAGCTTTGCCCTCAAACAAATGTAATTATCTGATTAACCGTCGAACGTATTAATGCCATTTTTTGCATACGATGTTATATTGGGTTAGACCAAACAAATATATACTTTATATCTGTGCATCTTGTCCAGTTCCCATAAACGAATGAAATCCTTTGATCTTTGTCGGCATACTAATTATTGTGTATCGAGAAAAGAAATTTTACCACTTCAGTCACAGATTCTGTGAATTGATTAGGCAAAGGTGTGTCTACTATTACTTCTTCTTCTTCTTTCGTTCGCTTGAAATATATTGTCTATATCTGCAATGTTGTTTCTTGTATAAACTTCACTGTCTTTTATAGTTCATACAGAGGTCCATATAGTTTTGCTTCCAGTGTTGTTTCTCTGGGCCAGTGGGTTTGCCTCAATATATCATATTCGGGGCAATCTTGAAGTACGTGTTCCGCAGTCTGGGGTGCCTGTCCACATGTACACATGGCTGAATTGCCAATCTTGAATTTTGTATACATGTGGCTGTGGAGGCGGTTGTGTCCTGTTCTGAGGCGCAGAATGACTATTTGTTCTGATCTGTTCATAGCTTGGTAGTCATCCTGCGTTGGTGTTGGTGGCTTTCTGATAGATTTGATCATCCTTTTCTTCTGATGGTACGTAACTGGTACATTCGGTTGCTCGTCTGCAGCACCTTCTTTAGCCAGTCTGTCTGCTCTCTCATTTCCTGGTATTCCACAATGAGACGGTATCCACTGCATGGCGACCCTGCGCTGGTTGCACAGTTCAGAAAGTAGGGCTTGTATACCTGGCAATTTTCTGGACTGAAGTGCTTGGAGTGCTGATCTTGCATCTGTCAGGAATACTACTGGCTGTGGACCGAGATTGGTGTTCAGTAGTTTCTCAGTTGCCACCTTGATTGCCTGGACTTCTGCATCTTAGTTGTTACAGAATTTCCCCGTTGGTACTCTGACCGTATCCCTAGTGTTGTTTGGGTATTCTATGTACACTCCTGCTCCTCCATTCTTTACTGCATTCTGTGCTGACCCATCCGTGTATACTCGGACCCAGAGGTCCTGTGGGTATTCATCATCCAGGAAACTGAGAGTGACTGTCCTACGTTGCATGCTGTTCTGTTCATCCCTGTCGAATATTCCTTTCACTTTTGTGTGGATGTGTACTGGTAGTCCATGCTCCTCTCTCCAAGGGGTTTGTTCTGACACAGACTTTAGGGGGGTGTTAACTTCAGGCAGGTCTGAGGTTTGTCTACGAAATCGTTTGGCCTGGTGGATAAAGCTGCTTCTTTTCAGTCGCCCCATTGCTAGGTTTTGGAATCTGTCCTTCATTGGATGGCTCGGCATACAGAGGAACTTTTCTGCCTGTGTTAGCACTTTCGTGTCTCTGCGTTCTCTCAGTGCTTGTATCCTCCCCATTTTCTCCATCTCCACTATAGGCGTTGATTTCATTGCCCCCGTGATGACCCTAAGCGCCTGGTTCTGCACCTTATCTAGCTCTTGTAATGTGGTGTTTGATGCTGGACACCACGCAGCTGACCCATATTCCAGGTGTGGTCGTATGCCCTGCTAGTAAACTTTACTAAGTATTTTCCCGCTGGCTCCCCATGTGGTTCCACTTAGTTTTCTCAGGATCTCTAACTTTCTCCTGGCCTTTGTTGCTGCCTTGTTGATGTGCTGCTTCCATGTCAGCCTATCATCGAATGTAACTCCGAGATAGGTGGGTTGTTTATCTTCTCTCAGGAGCTCTTCGTTTATCTTGATGACACCAGCTTTTTTGTTTGGGAGAGAGGGTGAAGAGCGTAGTGCTGCACTTGTCTGTGTTGATGCTGACACACCATCTATTTGCCCATGAGGTTAAGGCATCTATAGCTCTTTGTAGCAGTTTGGTGGCCACTGTTGCATGCTCATCTGTGCACCATATTACCAGGTCATCAGCGTACATTGCCACTTTCATTCCATTTGGTAGTTCAGCAACCAGGTCGTTGATGTAGACTAGGAAAAGTGTGGGGGACAGAACCCCTCCCTGATGGACGCCATGACGCAGTAGAATTTTCTTACTCTTGAGGCCATCTAGTTGTACTCTGGCTCTTCTGTTATGCAAGTATGCTTTCACCCATTTGTACATCTTACCATTCACTCTACAATTTCTCAGTTTCTTCAGAAGCCCTTCTTTCCAAACCTTGTCAAATGCTTTCCTTAGATCTATCCATGCTGCTAGTACCAGTTTCTTATCTTGGAACGCATCCTCAATCTCTTGGGAAAGGTAAGTTGCCTGATCTTCGGTGGAATAACACTGCCTAAAACCCGCCTGCTGTGGTACAAGAAGGTTTTCACTTTCAAGGTACCACTGTAGCCTGAGGTTGATGATACGTTCCATTGTTTTGCAGAGGCAGCTTGTAAGGCTGATTGGTCTGTAGCTGGAGGCAGTGGAACTGTCTTTTCCTGGTTTTAGGAGTGGTATCATGATTGCTTCCCTCCAGGTCTGTGGAACTCTGCCTGAGTTCCAACAGATATTGAAGATCTGCAGCAGCTTTGTTTTTGCTGCGGTTCCCAAGTTCTTAATCATTTCATTGGACACTCCATCAACTCCTGGCGACTTTCTCATTTTTAATTTGGATATTGCAAGCTCCAGTTCTCTGATTGTAATTGGTGCCTCCATAACTTCAGGTATGGTTCCATCTCGTCCTGCGTATTGTTGTTTCTCACGAGTCTCCTGTTGCTTCTCTGGGCTAACTTCGATGTTGTTGTCTTTAGCAAAGGAGTCTGCAAAGTGATCAGCTGCCTGTTTTCCCATGAGGATGTTTCCATCTTTGTACAGAGCAATCCTTGAGTTTCTCCCTGTACCTTCATCGTTAAGTTGTTTTACCAGCTTCCACAGTTTCCTCGTATCTCTTTCGAAGTTCAAGGACTCTGTTTTCTCCTTCCAGCTTCTTCGCCTGGCCTGCAACTTGGCCCTTTGAAATTTGGCCTTAGCTTGCTGGTAGTTATTGTGGTGTTCTTGGCATGGACTGGTCTCTGCCTGCTTTCGAGATGTTTCCACGTCGTTGTGCAGCTGCTCTAGTTCACTATTCCAATATGGTTTGTAGTGCTTACGAGCCCCTCTAGGTATTGTTTCACGAGCAGCCTGTAATATGCATCTGCTGAATTCATCGACTAGCTTATTGATGTCTTTGTCTACAGTCAGATCTCTAGCCAGTATACTAGTACGGTGCTGGTACATTGTCCAGTCTGCCTTCTTGTAGTTCCACCTAGAGAGAGTGCTGCTGTCCTTGACAAGTTCATTTTCCACAATTAGGAAGACTGGCCGGTGGTCGCTGCCTCCAAGTTGTTTCCCTACAACGCGTGTGGTGTTCCACTCCAGGCCGGGTGAGTGGAATGCCATGTCTGGTGTAGAGGTGGTGTGCCATGATCTCGAGTAGAAGGTTGGTGGGTCGATTGGCTGGTTAATCAGGATAAGCCCATTGTCATCCTGCCAGTTTTCAAGCTCCTCACCTCTCCTGTCCATGTGATCATAGCCCCAGCTCTGTGAGTGGCTGTTGAAGTCTCCGCATACAATCAGTCTTTCTTTTGCTGGGATTGTATCTAGTGCCAGTGGGCGGTCGCTCGGACAGTAGTAGTTGAGCAGGTGGAATTCTGAACTTTCTGTCCTGAGATGAAGCATCTGGTATTCCGCCCCCTCCATATATGTTTCAAGGTGACATGCACTGATGTTATTCCTCACGAGTGTCAGTATTCCACCCTTTCGCCTGTCTATTCGGTCAGATCGGTAGCACTGGTAGCCTCTGATTTTGAAGGCTATGTCCTTGTTGAGGTGGGTTTCTTGCAAGCAACATACATTTACTTGCTCTTCATTCAGGATATTTTCGAGCTCTAATTTTTTGCTGTAGCCGTCTTTTTTACTATTGACGCCTTCAGCATTCCAGTGCATTATTTTAAATGGTCTTTTCTTTGCTTGGCCAGTAGCTCTATTCTCATGCCTCCTGGCTCCACGGGGCAATTGAGAAGGACCCCCAGTAGTAGGGGTTGGGCCCTTCCGAGGCAGAGGGCTCGGCACTGCGCCTGCCTGGGTGTCCGTCACAGGGCGAGTGCCATAACATTTTGCAGATATAGACATACTTCCATAGCACATGTGCATGGCATCCTGATTGCTGTGGTGCACCTCTTGGCTGGTTGCCTCAGTCTTCAGCACCTTGACTTGCTAGGGCAGACTGTGGTCTTGCTCGAGTGTAGGAGGGCCTGGCCAGTCTTGGTTTTTCAGCCGCTGATGGCTGTACTTGAGCCCCATCTCCACGTCAAGGAGCTGGCCTCGATGGGGTCTACTATTACAATAATGTGGCCATCACGTTTGCATATGAATACCTGTTGAAGATGATTTCTTAAATGATCTGCATGCGAGATACTCATGACATTGTTTGTCATTGACATTTAGTGCGCTACCAAACTGGACCGTCATTGATCTAATTATTTCAATAGGTATCACCTCTTTGTGGTTCATAATGGAACGTTGCTCCTCTAATGTGCTTGTAAATAATGGTAAGGTCATCTTTAAAGAAATTAAACTTCATCCGAATCATAATCAGATGTCTCTGAGAAATTGATAATCAATCTCTGCTGAATGAAGGACAAACCATCATTCTTCCAATATTCCTCTTCCTCTTGTAACACATGGTTCTCACATTTCTTCCAATAATCCCTGGCGGCTTTTGTAAGTATTTCAACATCTTTTAATTTGAACGTTCTATTTTCTGTTGCTACCTGTTCCTTAATTTTAGCCTAGACTTATTCTATTGGGTTTAAGTGAGAATGGTAAGGAGGCAATCTTAAACATTTTTCCTACTTAACCACACAATACTTTTTGTAGACACACCACTGATTGACATATGTGCGTAACACCGGATATAAACTAGTTTATGTTCAAGAAGTGCAATTTCACGCAATTTCACGCTAAAATCATGCCAATTGTTTGATAAACCAATCATGTGCAAATGAGGTCGTATAATTTACTGTAGACATTTCAAAATGTGTGTGTTTGATGTGTGTTGGCAAGTAGACTTTTGATATTATATCGCAAAGAAACGAAAATTTAAACCAATGGCTGCATTTTAATGAAAAATTTAATTCATAGGGTCTATACCAGCTGAGGGCTGTCACCTCAGGGGCGCATTCCCATAGTCAGTTATGACTGAAGGGGCTATTATTATTATTATTATTATACCATTTCAAATTCACGCACAAAATTTCACTTATATGCGTTATATATTCGCTGATATATAGCATTTTGAAGTTGGGCAAAGCTAGTGAAACGTGCTATAACATTCAGTTTGCACACTCAAAGTGTCCAACACTATCTTTAAAAATATTTGTACCTAACAGGATTTAACATTCAGCGTTCATATGCACAAAGTCTGACACTGCCTCTATAAATATCTGAGCCTGTCTAGCTTGGCTTCTGCCCCATTTTAGCATGTTAAATTATTAACTTGAAACTTGGGGTATTAAAAGCTAGGTAAAATTAAAAATACAATGAAAATAAGATACTTTTAGAAAGGTACTCTCAATATAATACACAGAATCACATCACAAATAACAGTGTGGTAGGATATCATGAGAGTCTGCAGAACCATAAAAATAACTACTAACGATTGTGAAAAAAACAAGCAAATGTTTATGGTATAACCATGAGTCAATAATTAATGGAATTTCAAACACTATCTTTAAATAATTAAACAAATAGTTATAGAAAAAGAAAAAAAGGAACAGGCCACAGACAAGCTGAGCAGACAATAATAAGAAATAAGCAGGAATGACCTTTGTAGAGGATTCATAAATCAGCAAGACAAGTGTGAAAATAAATTTTAAAGTATTCAACTAAAAGGTGATGCTACAACAACCACAAGGAAGAAAATGCCAAGAATGTTTTTTTGTTTCATCTACAAGCCCTGTTTTCTCTAGTCAAGAGAATTCATTATCAGAGTGGATTAGCTTGGTAGTTGTTATAGCCTGTATGGAATCTTCTTTCATCATTTTGTTGATTCTGCTTGCAACGATAAATCAAGACATTAAGTAGGCCACTACATCACACTGAACTGGGTATCACATGCATAATACAAAAACCAGTTTTCCTGTGCATGGACCAAAAACCAAATCAGACGTCACTTTAAGCAATGAATGGTGGGGTCAGACAAGGATGTTTGCTTTCACCAATGATCTTTCCCATGGTCATGGACAATGATGAGACAGAGAAGAGAAAGAAAAACAAAACAGAAGAAATACAATGGACATTTAACACATATCTAAAACAACTTTTCAGATGGCCTGTTTTTTCTGTCACATAAACCACAAAACATGCATGAAACGACCATCAGGTTAACAGCAGGAAAAGCAAAAATAGGGCTATCCATCAATGTAAATAAAAGTGAGATTAAATATCTGGCAAAGAGACCAATCAATAATCCAGTGATTGAAGAAATGCACAGCTTTACCTATTTGGGAGAGAAAACATTTACCTATTTGGGACAGAAAACCGACACCGACAAGGGAGGAAGACACCAGAATGTTAATGTTAAGATTAATGAACAAACAGGGCTCAGGTTTCCTTCATTATTTATTTAAGTGTTCACCCCTCTGTGACATTAACCTACCATTCTATCCTGTCTTGTTCACCTTCCTCTACACATTACTAGACACATGTATGTTGGCTTTTTTTTTTTTTTTTGGTTTACATTTGCCGAAAGGAAAGTTATATTAGTGATTGACTCTTTCAATGTCTGGGTCATTCATGGGTCCTGTATTACCGTGGTTGTGTAGTTATTGTGAGAATGACCTCGGCCAATGAAGTATTTTTTTGGGATGCAAATTGGCAGCGCATCCTTTCACATTTTACTTTCACAGGAAAATTATGCCGCCATTTGGAAGGTCCTTGGTTTGATTCCTGATAAGCCTATAACTTATATTTCTTTTCTGTTGCCTTGTGTCCTCTTATCTGACCAACTAGTGCCTGTTAATTACCTTTATTTATTTATTTAAAAAACAAACAAAGCCAAATTTCCCTTTCAACAGTCTCAAACCAGTATGAAACTCAGCAGCTCTTTCACCAGAAACTAAAATCAAGCTGTTCAACTGATACCTACATCACATCCTCTGCATAAAATGACCTGTGGAATGGAATCAAACAACAACCAAGAGATTAAAGATAAAAAGTGGAGACGGATAGGACACACTCTCAAAATACAACCAGCCAGTATAACTAGACATGTCCTTGATTGGAACCCACAGGGAAAGATAAACAGTGAAGAAGCAATAAGTTCATGAAGAACAGAAGAAGTCAAGGCAGTGAGGATCTCATGAGGAGAGCTGAAAAAGATGACTCAATACAGAAATGAGTGGTCAGCAATAGCTAAAGCCCTGAGCTGAAATCATATGGAAAGAAATGGAATGTACGAGTATAAGAAGACAATACATAAATGTAAAATGTCTGAATGTTAACTGAAACTACCTCTTTGAAATAGTTTGTCCTCTTAGCTGATATGGCAGTCGTCTTTGGTAAAACCTCCAACTAAAAAGAAAAAGAAATTATCAGTTACATTTATTTTACATCCATATTATGTTATGACTGCAGGTAAACTTCAGATATAACAATTCAGGAAAATAAAATAAAATCTGTAAAGCCTCTATGAACACTAATGAGGGTAATGGGTGGTCCGATAACGCCCATTGTCCAGTACTTCCGGATTGTGTGTCTGTGTGTGTACTAAAACATCCCGAAAACAGTAATACAGTATGAGAACAATGCGCTATTATCCCCACTTGAACGTCAGCTAACTAAAGACTGCACCTGTGTTCATATATGTTGCCCAGCGGCCGCTTCACTAAATTAACAATCAAGACTACTAATTTTACACAATCCCACTAGATCAAAATTTTGATACCAACAGATCTCAACCATTGTTTCCTAAATCCATACATAAGAGGCTTGCTCATAAGAGGTTTTGTCTTATTAAGAAATAATTAGGCTGTGCTCCATGCTGTACTCTAGTTCTATGATCTAACTAATGGAACAATCATTACAAACGTGAAAGTCAAATTATTTAAATAGACTAATCACTCAATGTTGCCTGAACTTAACTAGTCAAACACTCTTGAAGTTGTTCTATGATCTAACTAATGGAACAATCATTACAAACGTGAAAGTCAAATTATTTAAATAGACTAATCACTCAATGTTGCCTGAACTTAACTAGTCAAACACTCTTGAAGCTGTTCTATGATCTAACTAATGGAACAATCATTACAAACGTGAAAGTCAAATTATTTAAATAGACTAATCACTCAATGTTGCCTGAACGTAACTAGTCAAACACTCTTGAAGCTGTTCTATGATCTAACTAATGGAACAATCATTACAAACGTGAAAGTCAAATTATTTAAATAGACTAATCACTCAATGTTGCCTGAACTTAACTAGTCAAACACTTTTGAAGTTGTTCTATGATCCAACTAATGGAACAATCATTACAAACGTGAAAGTCAAATTATTTAAATAGACTAATCACTCAATGTTGCCTGAACTTAACTAGTCAAACACTCTTGAAGCTGTTCTATGATCTAACTAATGGAACAATCATTACAAACGTGAAAGTCAAATTATTTAAATAGACTAATCACTCAATGTTGCCTGAACTTAACTAGTCAAACACTCTTGAAGCTGTTCTACGATCTAACTAATGGAACAATCATTACAAACGTGAAAGTCAAATTATTTAAATAGACTAATCACTCAATGTTGCCTGAACTTAACTAGTCAAACACTCTTGAAGTTGTTCTATGATCCAACTAATGGAACAATCATTACAAACGTGAAAGTCAAATTATTTAAATAGACTAATCACTCAATGTTGCCTGAACTTAACTAGTCAAACACTCTTGAAGTTGTTCTATGATCTAACTAATGGAACAATCATTACAAACGTGAAAGTCAAATTATTTAAATAGACTAATCACTCAATGTTGCCTGAACTTAACTAGTCAAACACTCTTGAAGTTGTTCTATGATCTAACTAATGGAACAATCATTACAAACGTGAAAGTCAAATTATTTAAATAGACTAATCACTCAATGTTGCCTGAACTTAACTAGTCAAACACTCTTGAAGTTGTTCTATGATCTAACTAATGGAACAATCATTACAAACGTGAAAGTCAAATTATTTAAATAGACTAATCACTCATTGTTACCTGAACTTAACTAGTCAAACACTCTTGAAGTTGTTCTATGATCTAACTAATGGAACAATCATTACAAACGTGAAAGTCAAATTATTTAAATAGACTAATCACTCAATGTTGCCTGAACTTAACTAGTCAAACACTCTTGAAGTTGTTCTATGATCCAACTAATTAAACATTATCATTTTCCATTGTGACCCTTACAGAGCACTGAGCCCTTCTATAGCTCCACCTTTTACAGGAAGCCCGTACCAAACATTGACATGCTCCTGCAGCGATGGTTTCTTTGGCAACTTGTTTGACATAATGAGGTTGCCAGCCCTACGCACAACCTCGTATAAGTTGCCTTTTCTTTCTTTTTCTCTTTAGAGACCCACGGGAACTAAACAGACAATTATTAAACAGATAACCTTTAAACTGTTGAATGACTTCACTAACTAAAAGACAATTATTAAACAGATAACCTTTAAACTGTTGAATGACTTCACTAACTAAACAGACAATTATTAAACATATAACCTTTAAACTGTTGAATGACTTCACTAACTAAACAGACAATTATTAAACAGATAACCTTTAAACTGTTGAATGACTTCACTAACTAAACAGACAATTATTAAACAGATAACCTTTAAACTGTTGAATGACTTCACTAACTAAACAGACAATTATTAAACAGATAACCTTTAAACTGTTGAATGACTTCACTAACTAAATAGACAATTATTAACAGATAACCTTTAAACTGTTGAATGACATCACTAACTAAACAGACAATTATTAAACAGATAACCTTTAAACTGTTGAATGACTTCACTAACTAAACAGACAATTATTAAACAGATAACCTTTAAACTGTTGAATGACTTCACTAACTAAACAGACAATTATTAAACAGATAACTTTTAAACTGCTGAATGACTTCACTAACTAAACAGACAATTATTAAACAGATAACCTTTAAACTGCTGAATGACTTCACTAACTAAACAGACAATTATTAAACAGATAACCTTTAAACTGCTGAATGACTTCACTAACTAAACAGACAATTATTAAACAGATAACCTTTAAACTGTTGAATGACTTCACTAACTAAACAGACAATTATTAAACAGATAATCATTAAACTGCTAAATGACATCACTAACTAAACAGACAATTATTAAACAGATAACTTTTAAACTGTTGAATGACATCACTAACTAAACAGACAATTATTAAACAGATAACTTTTAAACTGTTGAATGACTTCACTAACTAAACAGACAATTATTAAACAGATAACCTTTAAACTGTTGAATGACTTCACTAACTAAACAGACAATTATTAAACAGATAACCTTTAAACTGTTGAATGACTTCACTAACTAAACAGACAATTATTAAACAGATAACTTTTAAACTGCTGAATGACTTCACTAAGTAAACACACAATTATTAAACAGATAACCTTTAAAATGCTGAATGACTTCACTAAGTAAACACACAATTATTAAACATTTAACCTTTAAACTGCTGAATGACTTCACTAAGTAAACCCACAATTATTACACAGATAACCTTTAAACTGCTGAATGATTTCACTAAGTAAACACACAATTATTAAACTATTCTATGACCTGATTAATTATGAACAAATAATCTTTGAAGTATTTAACAATCCACTAGTTAAACTAGCATTCTTTGAACTGATTAATAATCTGACTAACTAAGCAAATACTCAACTACCCAGCTAGATTTCAGATCCTGTCATGATCACTCAATTTACCAAGACCTTCAAGAAAGCACTCAGTAGCGCACAGCATGGTGATACTGTTACAGAGAACATGGAGCACCTGCGGAACACCATGCATAGTACTGCACTTGCTGCCTTTGGTAAAAAGACAGTAAAGTCAAATTTCTGGTTTGATGCTTCAGCAGATGTGATGAACCTGTCACTGAAGCTAAACGCAGTGCTGTGATTGAGTACAAACCTTCACCGAGTGCTAAAACCCTACAGATCCTGAAGGCTACCAGAAGCAAAGTCCAACAAACTGCTCGATGTTGTGCAAATGAGTATTGGCTCTCAGCTCAGTGAGAACATCCAGACCGCAGCACAAACAGGCCACTCTAGACAAATGTATGATGGTATAAAGAAAGCCCTTGGTCCCCAAAAAATAAAGATAGCACTGCTAAAAACTATCAGCGGGGAGAAGCTAATCGATAAGGGTAAGCAGATGGAGAGGTGGGTCGAGCACTGCTGAGCTTTATGCTAGAGAAAATACTGTCATGCCTGCAGCTCTTGACACTGGAAAAAGGCTACTATCCCTCAAGACATGTGAGATGCTAAGATTGTAACACTATATAAAATTAAAGGAGACAGAAGTGATTGCAATAACTACAGAGGCATCTCTCATGTTTGTATTGTTGGTAAGCTTTTCACCTTAATGCGACTATACATGTTAGCTGAGCGCATATATCCAGAGTCGCAGTGTGGATTCCAAGCTGGCAGATCAACAATGGACATGACTTCTGCCAACTTCAGAAAAAAATCAAGAGAGCTGAAAAGGCCTTTATATATCACCTTTATAGACCTCACAAAGGCATTTGACCTGGTTAGTAGGGATGGAATCTTCAGGATCCTCTAGAAAATAGGCTGCCCCACTAAATTGCTGGAAATGATAAAGTCATTCCATGAAGACATTAAGGGAACAGTCAAATATGCTGGAAGCAAATCACAGCCCTTTGACATATGCTGTGGCGTCAAACAAGGCTGCGTCCTAGCTGCGACCCTCTTCTGGACCTTGTTTGCTTTGCTCTTGAAACATGCATTCAGAGATGCAACTGAAGGAATATGCCTTCACACTAGGTCAGATGGGCTGACTGTTTAACCTCGAAAGACTGAAGGCAAAAATCAGAAGGGTTACTATAAGAGACTTGTTATTCGCTGATGATGCTGCAATCATCACTCAAAGTCAACAGGAGCTTCAGAGCTTGATGAATCACTTCACCAAAGCATGCAATCACGTTGGCAAACAATTAGTCTAAAAAAAACAAATGTACTAGGTCAGGATGTGGATGTTGCACCAATTATACCTATCGATAACTCACAACGTGTGTTTCGATAAACTCCAAACTGACAATTAAGACCAAAGCTACGGTATATACTGCCTGCATCACCAGCACACTTCTATATGGCAGTGAGACATGGACAACCTATGCTAAGCAAGAACGAAGGCTCAATAATTTCCATCTAAGGTGTCTACGCCACATTCATGGTATTTTGTGGAAGGACAAAGTGACGTCGAGGTGCTGACCTTCAAAGCATGTATTCACTACTAAGACAGTGCAGATTACGCTGGGTTGGCCACGTCCACCACATGGAAGGTGGTCGCATCCCGAAAGGTATCTTCTATGGACAACTGGCAGATGGCAAAAGAACAGTTTTGGCAACCCGAGGTGAGGTTCAAAGATGTGTGCAAGGGAGACATAAGGGCACTGGACATAAATCCAGCAACCTGGGAGAATGAAACTGCCGATCACACCAAGTGGTGATGCTATCTACAGCATCACCTCAGGATGGGCAAAAAGAAGCTTTCACAACAAGTAGAAGAGAAAAAAAAGCAGCTGAGGGCTGTCATTTCAGGGGCGCCATAGTCAGTTATGACCGAAGGGGCTATTGGTATTATTATTATAACTAAGCAAACACTCTACCACTGTATGATTCATCTAACTAAAATAACCATCTGAAACTGTTTTATGATTCAACAAATTAAAACAGACACTTTAGAAATTGTTATACCCCAGCTGATGAAACAGACAAAACTGATAGAATGTTAGCAGAAAAAGAATTAAAAAGGCTGACAACTAAAAGGAGTAGAAGAAGCAAAATAAAAGTTCATTCAAACAGATTTCTCCAAGCCATCCTGTCTTAGGCAATGTGTTCACATTCTGTCCCTGCCATCTTTATCCATCCTACATCTGTTTCTAGTACATTTCAACATGTACATAGCTTTTTATTTCTGCTGCTACCTGTGAAGTTCTACCTTGTCCATACAGCATCTAATATTTCCAGGTACCAGTTATCAAAATTATCCTGTGGAAAGAATAAGTCAGTGATACCACCTATGTTTGGCTTGCTCCATTTTGCATCATAATCCTCCTACCTGGAAGGCCTGCTTCCATCTTGGATAGTCGACTTAAATTATTTGATTTAAAACTGACTGAAGTTTCTGAGCCTAGTTACATTTCCACAGGATGAGTTAGACAGCCTCATGCCCAACACTCCTTATTAGCCAATTAAGGCATGGTAGGATGTCACACTGATTACATTCTTTTCTTATTTTTTCAGGGTCTGTGATTTCCACAGCAGGAGATTCCACGTGCTTCCATATTTAAAAAAAAGGTAAGGTAAAGGATCCCGTTATACGCCCATTGATGCATATTGGGAATATGGTGTTAGGCCCATATTTTCTTGACCATCGGCACATTAGGGGTGATGTGGTCAGCATATCTAAGATTCATTAAAACAAGGATATGAACGTGGTGTAGGTGGCATTAGTAATGCCTGGGAAGCTTAAAGTATTTCAGCTCTGAAAAATTTCTACAGTAAGAAATGAGACTGAATGAATTAAACTCAAATAAAGAAACAATTAAAACTTTACCATATTAGGAGCTGTTCCATCACTATCCCTGGAAAGCCTTCTTAACATAACTCCATCAGTCATTCGACTAAAGGTCATCGATCTGTTTGTAAAAAAAGACCAACTGACATGAGATATTTATGGTTATGGGTGACCACACCAATTTGTGCTTGGTCTCGTTGTGTAGGTGTATGAGAGGGTTGCATACTTTCGGCAATCAACTAATGAGATGACATCTTTGCAAGGCTCTCCAAAAATTATAAGAATAAAATCAAGTAAGCTTCCTGTGCAGCACAAGTGTTTTACAACTACAAATTCCGTAATACAACAAAAACATTCCTTGACACCAACAATACATTCAACAACATGTTTAGGGGGGATGCAAACGGATTCACACAGCTCTTGGGTAAGACCTTTAGCCAAGACCCCTGAAGCACCTCCATATAATGCATCCTGTAGTTGCTTAGGCAATGCTTCAGGGATCGTGTAGCCACACCACAGTGGCCCAACTTCATGATTCCCCCAGCTGTGAGCCATGTTGAGAGCCCAACACTGCAGACTAAGCTCAGAGGGAACGCTTAAGCCCCAGACTTAACTCTGGCTTTAACTTAGTTGACTGTGTGAAGGATGATCTCACAATAAATAGATAACAGGTGAAGGGAGGTGGGAAATGGCTATGTGCTGGACACAATGATTCTTTGGGAGAGCCCAGAACCAGAGCACAGCATTTTAGCCCTGCTAGTTTGCAAAGCCCAAATAGATGAAAGAGAATGCACAGTAGTCCACCCGCTCTCTCTTCCAGCTTGAAACCAGATGTCAGGATCCTTTAAATGCATGCCAAGCCACAAAAGAATACCCGGGTAAGAAACTAGAGATCATGACTCAACTTGACAAGTTTCAGAACGGCAGAAAAGCCACAGAAAAAAGCTTACATCCACAAAGTAGCTAATGGCAAGGATTCTCTAACCTGGCACTGGCTCAGCAACCCTATTTAAACAACTACACATTTGTGGGACACTAGCTTACATAATTTACTACATAATCGTGGACAGTTGCTAGCCATAAATATTCTTCAATAATATAAAAGAATGATCTGCACACAAAATACCAAAACAGAATTCATTAATATGATTATATGATGCTCCCCTGCATGACAAAAACAAAACGAACTTCATACATGATAACTGGTCACACGCCCAAATTTAGAAAAAAAGAAGAAAAAAAAAGAGCATTATCTATATATTATTAAAAACAGACAACAAACGCAGTCGCAAGTAGAGAAGGAAGATCCTTTGCATTTCATCCTGGGAAGAGGCTCCTTCCCCCCCCCCCCCTTTCCATTACGTGTCGAAGGGTACACAGAACGTGATATTTCTGTTTGAATTAGCTGTAGCAAGATGGCAGTTCACAATGCGAGCACCAGGTACCAATTGGACGGTACTTTTCTGACAGAAAGAGAAGTGGTCGTCCTAGAAAAACAACCCCTAGAGACGACTTCTTTTTCATTTCTGGTGTTAATCTGGGTTTTCGGGCAGGTTTGTATGATTTTAGTCCAAACTCATCCACTAATCTGCGAGACACAGTCCTCCGACTCTAGAAAGCAAAGCAGATCGTATCTTCTTACATGAAACTGTTGGAGAGTGTGAAACGATGGATTTGATTACCCGGTCGTCTCTAGGGGTTGTTTTTCTAGGACGACCCCATTCTCTTTCGGTCAGAAAAAGTACCGTCCAATTGGTACCTGGGGATCGTATTGTGAACCGCCGTCTTGCTACAGCCAATTTGAACAGAAATATCACGTTCTGTGTACCCTTCGACACGTAATGTCACTATTTGAGCTCTTTGAATGGCTGAAAGTATCGGTTTTTTGCCCATTTTCTTGCGAACATAAAATCCAGAGATAATACCCTTGAAGCAACCAAAAGACACTAAATACAGCAACAGTCTGTGTTTTCACATTTTATATTGTTAGGATGATGCAATAGACTGCAATGATTGCTTTTAGTGTGCCCTAAAATAGCGGATGATGCAAAAATCTGCAGTACAATGAAAATATCCATTTTTTAACTAGGTGGTCTTAAACTTTTGGCCACGACTGTATATTAATGTTATTAGTGTGTTTACATATATATTAATGTTATTAGTGTGTTTACATATATATTGTTATTAGTTTTTTTTTTTTATGTTAAACGTTTGCCTCGTTTTGGCGAGGCGCGCCCCGTTCAACCTAGTCGGTTATATTAGGGTGCATGTCCAAATATAAAAGACCCTTAGGTCTGTGGTGTTTTTACATATATATTAATGTTATTAGTGTGTTTACATATATATTAATGTTATTAGTGTGTTTACATATATATTAATGTTATTAGTGTGCTTACATATATATTAATGTTATTAGTGTGTTTACATATATATTAATGTTATTAGTGTGTTTACATATATATTAATGTTATTAGTGTGCTTACATATATATTAATGTGTACAATATTATATAGTGTGCCTTTATATTATGTTACATATATATTAATGTTATTAGTGTGTTTACATATATATTAATGTTATTAGTGTGTTTACATATATATTAATGTTATTAGTGTGTTTACATATATATTAATGTTATTAGTGTGTTTACATATATATTAATGTTATTAGTGTGTTTACATATATATTAATGTTATTAGTGTGCTTACATATATATTAATGTTATTAGTGTGCTTACATATATATTAATGTTATTAGTGTGTTTACATATATATTAATGTTATTAGTGTGTTTACATATATATTAATGTTATTAGTGTGTTTACATATATATTAATGTTATTAGTGTGTTTACATATATATTAATGTTATTAGTGTGTTTACATATATATTAATGTTATTAGTGTGTTTACATATATATTAATGTTATTAGTGTGTTTACATATATATTAATGTTATTAGTGTGCTTACATATATATTAATGTTATTAGTGTGTTTACATATATATTAATGTTATTAGTGTGTTTACATATATATTAATGTTATTAGTGTGTTTACATATATATTAATGTTATTAGTGTGTTTGCATATATATTAATGTTATTAGTGTGTTTACATATATACCGTAAAATCTCGCGTATAATACGCACTCGTGTATAATACGCATGCTTGATTTAGCCCAACATTTTCTGGTAAAATGGAAATTCGTGTATAATACGCACCATAATTTTTCAAGATTTTATTTTATGAAACATTTGTTAAAAAACTGAAAGATGGAAGATGCTGCGCGATAGTAGTTCTTCGACGAAATGAAAGACCATGTCGCTTCATAAAACGAACTGCTCATCCATATGACGCTTTAAATGCTGTTGTGCCTGTACGAGATTTTTTAAGTTTCAGAGCTTTAAGTCGGATTTCGAAACACCGATGCCTTGTTGCTTCTATCCACTACCCACTCCAATCATGTTTTTTTCTAGGTCTGGAAGATCTGGTGGTGACCCACGTTTCGCCTTTTTCTTACTAGGCAACACTTGCAGCGCCTCTTTGTTTTTTTCGCCATAATCGAATGTTGCACTCGTTAATCGAAAAATGTCGACTTGCTGCCCGATTGCCGTTAGATTCTGCATATTTTACCACTAAGAGCTTTTCTGCTGCAGTACAACATTTTCTCGAATTCATTTTTAGGGCTCAAAATAATCAAATGACAAACTTCACAACCAAGCTTAATATCAAAACAGATTGAAGACCAAGAGTGCGAAATGCGTTTTGCAACAATGTCTGACACATAAGAAAACACATGGTACATTCAATTTTGCACCATTTTCACTGTCACATTGTGACAAAAACTTGACAGACTTTCGAATGTAGGTTACTTTCGATATCGAAAATTATGTATTTTTTAGTACTCGCGTATAATACACACCCGAGTTTTAGCGGGCAAAAATGAGTAAAAATTGTGCGTATTATACGCGAGATTTTACGGTACTAATGTTATTAGTGTGCTTGAGTTAGTTTTAATATTTTCTCTTTTCTGAGCCTTTGCAAAAATCAAACCAAAAAAAGTGTATTGGTTTGGCAACAAATAATAAAGAAAAAAATAATCTGGTTACTTCTTTGGCATATGTGACTTCAGGCTACTGTGTCTGTCTTCTTTAAGGAGATGTTGCATTCGTTCCGTCAGCTCCAAAAAGCTCCATTCAAAACTGGAGTCCACATACTGCCTAAAAACAAACAGAAAAATGTGACAGTGCTATTAGAGTATAGTAAGGTACATTTTAAAAAATCTACAAACTTTAATAAATGGATGCTTGCATAGAATAGAAGGAGAGAAGTGGCATGACATGATCAATAATGTGGAACTGATGACATGATCACCTAATGTGGAACTGATGACATGATCACTAATGTGGAACTGATGACATGATCACTTATGTGGAACTGATGACAAGAACTAGACAAGTGCCAATAGAGCTCCAGCTGAGAAGAAGACACTGGACATGCTTTCAAGAAACCAGCTGATAGCATTACAAGGTAGTTCTTGTTCTGGAATCCTAAGGGTAACAGAGGTATAGGGAGACCAAAGAACACATGGAGAAGAGAACTGGAGAAAGACATGAAGGCATGAGGACACTGGACTGATGCCACTGGACAAGATGGCATATGTTTTATTGAAGGCATATGCTCCTTGGGGAGCTGAAAATGATGATGATGACGATGATGATGATGATGATGATGATGAAGGTACATTAACACTACAGTATTAGAAAACTATGAAAGTAAGTATATTCTTTAAAAGGTTACAAAAATAACTATAAAACAACTAAGGCAATATAAAACTACGGCTGCATTAACAATTGTCAGCAATATCTACAGCAACGGTAACAAAACTGCGAAGCAACATATATGATAACTGAGATAAAATTCTTAAAGCAATGTATTATATAATCTGTGTGTTGACTGGCTAAACAGTTAAATCGTTTCCCTTTTTCGGCAAATTTACCAGGTTCCAGGATTTAAAACTGGTAGCGTCCGCTCCAGTCTACCCAGCTGTCAATAAGTACCTGACTTTGCTCTCAAGTTAGGGAATGCAAAAGGCAGCGAGGAAGGGTACTGGTCACCCCCCCCTTAAAAAGGTATGAGGAAGTCTTTAACACTTCACTCCCCTTTTGCAGTATCTGTTATGGGACTACTTTTAACTGTTTCTATTATAATTTATTACAGCTATGGAAAAAAAAAATTACAAAAGCAAGGCATAAAACAATCTGAGGACACTATGAAAGCAAATGTTATGAAGAAGTTGTGAACAAACTAAATGGGCAATGTGAGAAAACTGAACAAATGTATTATGAAGTTGTGAGAAAAGCCTTCAATTTAAACCAAAAATAAATGCAATGTATTATGACGTAATGAGGAAAATGTGGCAGAAAATTATGACAATGCTGAATAAACTATGACAAAAATATACTATGATGTTGTGAGAAAATTATGAGAGATATGTATGACAATTATGAGTTAACCATGGCAACAGTACATCATCCATAGTGTGCCGATAGTCGAGAAAATATGGGCCTGACACCATATTCCTAATGTGCCACAATGAGCGTGTAACAGGATCCTTTACCTTTTTATGGCAACAGTGTAATATGAATTTGTGAGAAATGCATGAAGGCAATGAGTGATGGATAAACTGTAAGACAAATATCAAAGACATGCAAGACTACTGCAAGAAAACTACGAAAGTAATGTATGATTTTTTTTTTTTTTTTTCGTACACCCGCTAATACTCGAGGCGAAATCTCAGGTTATTATTTATAGAAACCTGACATTGATTTTACGTGAGTATCCCTTTATTTCTTGTACAGAGACAGGTGTCCCTCGCCATTCAGGCAAATACTCGCCGATTTCGGAGGTACCCATTGCAGCTGGGTCGGCTCAGGAGCCGCCAGTCCCTGGTCGACGACACTCCTTCAAATGTACTCGCCAGGTCTCGAGTTAATCCAGTCCAAATCCCGGTCGACGAAAAATCCTCAAATGCCGTCGCCCGGGTTTGATCCTGTATCACCCGGTCGCCAGAGCGGTGTTGTAACCACTACGCTAGCGCGGCTCCTTAATGTATGATAAGTGTGATTTGGTTTAGTTTGGTTTAAAGGATTATCTTCATTGCACACGGACTACTCCGTGTGTGCTCCGATCTCCTCCCTTAGATCACACAAGGAGGATCTCAGCACAGTGCATGAACTCTGTAGCACCAGCGAGAATCCCAATGGGTGTATATAGGAATCACACATTCTATAAATATAATGTATGATAAGTGTGATTTGGTTTAGTTTGGTTTAAAGGATTATCTTCATTGCACACGGACTACTCCGTGTGTGCTCCGATCTCCTCCCTTAGATCACACAAGGAGGATCTCAGCACAGTGCATGAACTCTGTAGCACCAGCGAGAATCCCAATGGGTGTATATAGGAATCACACATTCTATAAATATTTTTGTGGTGGGTACGTTTCTAATTTTTAAATTTTTGCCAGAGCAGCGGCCTGATAGGCCTACTCTTTACGATTTTCAGCTGCCAAGGGATTTTTAACGTGCGCAACTTGCACACGGAACCTCCTATTTTTTTGCCCCTATCTGAGAAGGCTAGGCATCCAATCTCACTACCCAGGAGACCAGGGGGGAGTATGACATCATTAGGACCACTGGTTCAGAAAAAACATTTCCATTAATTATATTCCATCAACTGGGAATTGAATACAGTACCTCTAGAACTCGAGGCGGACACCATACCTCTTAGCCACTCTGACCCCTAAGATAAGTGTGAGAAAAAGATGAAAGACTGGTACGACTATTGAGAGAAACCTATGAAAGCAATGTATGATAAATGTAAGAAAGATATGTATGATAAATGTAAGAAAGATATGTATGATAAATGTAAGAAAGATATGTATGATAAATGTAAGAAAGATATGTATGATAAATGTAAGAAAGATATGTATGATAAATGTAAGAAATATATGTATGATAAATGTAAGAAAGATATGTATGATAAATGTAAGAAAGATATGTATGACTTCTTCTTCTTCTTGGATCCTTAGCTCCTGATTGGCAAAGCAGTCAGTAGCCATCATGTCCAGTGGCGTCTTGTAGGGCAACAACAAACTGTCCCCATTTTGCTTGATCGGTGGCATGATGCTTTGCATCTCGGCTTTCATAGTTCTCCGCCAGGTTGTCTTTGGTCTGCTTCAATTTTGCCGCCCTTCTGGAGTCCATAGCACAGCAGTTCTTGTGATGGTGTCAGGGTCTCTTCTGAGGACATGGCCAACCCAGCTCCAGCATCTGCCTGCAATGATGGAGTGCATATCTTTTTGGCTGCACCATGTAAGCAGTTCATGGTTGGAGATAGTATGCAAAGAATTGTCCTCAGGCAGGTTGTGTGGAAAGAGGATAATACAGATATTACCTTTTCTGTTATTCTCCAGCACTCAGCACCATACTTCTTCTTCTTCTTCTTGCGATCGCATCTTTGATGATTACACCGTCAGCCGAGTTCTCATGATGAATTCGACTGTTGTTTGAAGTTCCTCTTTAACTCCATATAGCTTTGAGTTTAGTGTTGAGTCATTGGGCCAGTATATCTTTCTTAACTGGTCATACAGAGGCCAGTCCTGTAGAACATGCTCAGCAGTTTGTTCGTTTAATCCACATGTGCACAGTGGTGAAGCAGACAATCGTAGCTTGTGCATGTGTTTATTCAGTTTGTTATGCCCTGTCCTGAGTCGAAAAATAGTTGTCTGTCCCTGCCGGTCGAGAGTGTGATAGTCGTCTTTGGGTTGGTTCTGTTCTCTTCTGATAGTCTGGATAGCTCTCTTTTTCTCAAAGTATGTGACTTCATTATCTTCTTGTTCACATTCTCCTCCCTTTTTTGCAAGTTTATCTGCCTTTTCATTTCCGGGTACACCACAATGAGATGGTACCCACTGAAGTATGGTTCTCTTTTTGGCAGCTACCTTGTTTAGTTCATTTCTCAGATGCGGGAGTTTACCACCCTTGAGAGCTTGCAGGACAGACAGTGCATCTGTCCTCACAGACTACCTGGTGGCAGTCAGAGTTGGTGTTATAAATCATATTTGCAGCTTGCTCTAGAGCTTGAACCTCAGCTGTATAGTTGGAACAGAATTTACCAGTGGGAATGTGCCTAGTCTCATAGTGGTTGTCAGGATATGAGATAAAGATACCGGCACCTCCATTCCTAACAGCATTAGTTGCTGATCCATCTGTATAGGCATGTATCCATGATTGATCGGGATAGCTTTCTTGGATCATACTCAATGTAGCAGTTCGTTTTTGCAGATCATTATACTCACATCCACTTGTGAGACCACTGACTGTTGTATTAATTTGGAGGGCACTGCTGGCCTGCTCCCATGGTACAGGGTATAGGGTGGGCTTCAGTGGTGTTGTCTTCATGGATAGGTCTTCTTGATGCTGTCTTATAAGTCTTTTCCCCCGATGCACCAAGCTGCTACGCTTTAGACGTCCCAATGCCAGATCATCTAGTCTTGCCTTCATTGGGTGCATTGGCATACTGTTGTACTTTTCCATCTGGATCATGGTTTTTGTGTCTCTTCTATGGGACAATGTCTGTAATCCAGCAACCTTCTGCATCTCTGTTATTGGTGTAGTTTTCATGGCTCCTGTAATGAGCCTGAGAGCTTGATTTTGCACCTTGTCCAAAGACTGCAGATGTGAGTTAGCAGCTGATGACCATGCTGCTGAGCTAAACTCTAAGTGTGGGCTTATTACTCCATTATAAATCTTCTTTAGATTTCGTTCATTTGCTCCCCAGTTGGTACCTGCTAATTTTCTGAGTATGCCTAGTCGTCTTCGGGCCTTTCCTTCTGCATTTTCAATATGCTTATTCCATGTAAGCCTTTGGTCAAATGTCACCCCAAGATAGGTGGGGTAGCTTTCTTGCTTGATCACGGTTGTCCCTAGGTGTATGTTAGCTGATTTGTCCTTGGGGGCGAGGGAGAACAGTGTTGTGGAGGTTTTGTCTGTGTTTATTGTGATAAGCCATTTCTCTGCCCATGACACTAGCATGTCTGCTGCCCGCTGCATTCTATAATTTGCTGTGGTGACATTTTCATCAGCGCACCAGAGTACTAGGTCATCTGCATATAAGGCAGCTTTAACTCCTGCAGGGAGATCTTTCACCAGGTCATTGATGTAAACAAGGAAGAGTGTTGGGGAAATTACTCCTCCTTGAGGTACCCCCTGATGGAGCAACACTTTTCTGCTCTGCAGACCGTCAAGAGTGACTCTAGTTCTCCTGTTATGCAAGTATGACTGGATCCATTTCATCATGTTGCCTTGGATTCCACTTCTCCTAAGTTTTGCAATGAGGCCATCTTTCCACACCTTGTCAAAGGCCTGCTTGAAGTCGACCCAGATCGTTAGGACCTTTTTCTTCTCCTGGAAGGCATCTTCTATTGCTTGAGACAAGTAAGTAACTTGGTCTTCTATACTGTAGCATTCTCTAAATCCAGCTTGTTCCGGCACCAGGATCTGCTCAGACTCTAAATACCATTTCAATCTGTGGTTGACTATTCGCTCCATAGTCTTCCCAACACAGCTTGTGAGACTGATTGGCCGGTAACTTGCAGCCTCGGTCTTACATTTCCCTTTCTTTAGTATGGGTATTGTGATGGCTTCTCTCCATACTTGGGGTACCGTTCCTTTCAACCAGCTGTGGTTGAATATCTCAAGCAGTTTTGTCTTTGCTGCTGAGCTCAGATTTACTAGCATTTCGTTGCTGATTTTGTCTGGGCCGGGTGACTTTTGAAACTTAAGCTTGGAAATAGCCTTCTGTAGTTCTCCTAGTGTGATGGGTTCCCTCATTGGGGCAGGAGTATCTGTCTGTCCCATGGTTGCCAGTATTTCTTTTCTTATCTCTCTCTGATGGTCTATGTTAATGGGTAAGTTGCTTTCTGAACTGTATCTTCTAGCAAACAAGTCTGCAGCTTGTTTTCCTCTGAAAAGTTTGCCACCTTCATCCAATGTGATAGTCTGCCTTGGTGAGGAATGCTCTTCATTTAGAGACTTGACTAATCTCCAAAGTTTCCTGCCGTCTTTCTCAAGGTTCAGCGATGCCGTTTTAGTTCTCCAGCTTTTCCGCTTTTCTTCTAGCTTTGTTCTCTGAAACTCTGCTACAGCCTTTTTCCATTTGTTGTGAGTTTCAAGTGAAGGCTGAGACTCTGCGTCCTTTCTAGCCTTGTCCATAGCTTCCTGACGTTCTTGGAGTGTGCTGGACCAGTATGGTATGTAGTTACGCCGGCATCCTTTGGGAATGGTTTCTTTTGCAGCTTGTAGTATGCATCTGTTGAAGTCTTTTACCACTTCATTAATGTCTCTGTTCTGTACCTTGAGGGTAGACAGCAGCGTGTTCACCTGATGCCTGAATAAACCCCAGTTGGCTTTTTTGTAGTTCCATCTTGTAATGGCTGGGCCTGTACTGAGAGTTGCACTCTGGACAGTAAGAAAGATTGGGCGATGGTCGCTTCCCCCTAGTTGGTCTCCTACTTCTCTACTAATAGATCCAGCTATATCTGGTGTGGAGAAGGCAAGATCTGGTGTTGAGGTTGTGTGCCATCCTCTGGAGTAGAAGGTAGGAGTATCTGTGGCATTATTGACTAGGATTAGGGAGTGATCATCTTGCCAAGTTTCAACCTCTTCACCTCTGTGATCCAGATGGTTATAGCCCCAGCTCTGGGAGTGGCTATTAAAGTCTCCAACTGCTATAAAGTTGGTGGCTGGTACCTGTATAGAGCTGAGACTCAGGGGTTTGTTGTTCGGACAGTAATAGTTCAGGAGTTCTATTTCCATCTTGTCTACCTTTATCTGCAGCAGCTGATATTCTGCTCCATCCATGAAGGTTTTCCTTTCGTGTGCAGGAATGTTATTCCTTACAAGAGTAAGTACTCCTCCTTTTCGTCTATCTTGTCTGTCGGATCTGAAGCATTGATATCCCCTTATTTTAAAGGTTTGATCTGCTTTCAAGTGAGTCTCTTGGATGCAGCAAACACTGACTTGCTTCTCATACAAGATGTTTTCCAGCTCTGTCTTTTTGCTGTATCCAGCCTGCTTGCTGTTCACTCCCTCTGCATTCCAGTGCATCATGACAAGTGGCACTCTGGGTTTCTCTTTTTCTGTTTTGTTTTGGTCAGTAGTTCTCCTCCGCCGTCTGTTGACTCCACAAGACGGTCTAGAGGGTCCTCCAGTAGCTGAGGGTGGGCTCTGTCGAGGCTCAGAGCCCGGCACTGCACCTGCCTGGTGGAGCTCCACAGGGCGAGCACCAGAACGAGATTTATTTGACGGTGTACTCTCCATAGAAAAAAAAAGCGAGTTGCATGATACTGTGGTTTCCGGTGCGCCTTCTGGCCCAGTATCTACGACTTTAGCACCTGTTCAACGGGAGAGTGGGCTCATCCCTAATCTGTTTATGTTCCCAGTAGTAGACTATTCGCAAGCAGCCTGGGGGTGTCACTGCTCTGCGCGGACCTTGTTTACCGAGGCGGCGTCCGAGCTCGTATGGTGAAAATATGGTTGCGTTATCTTCAAAATAGCCCTGTCTTTCCCGTGGCTTTTCTGCCATCCTGCAACTTTGAGTTAGGGAGTTCTGAGCTCCAGTCTCTTTCCCAGGCATTTTATCCTGGCCTGGCATGCATACAGAGGACCCCACTTCTGGTTCTAAGTTAGCAGTTGGGGATAGGTGGGGTAGCACACTGTGCATTCCCCGTCATCCAGGGGGCTCTCCAACTATGCAGAGCTTGCACAATGCTGTGCTCTGGTTCTGGGCTCTCCCAAGGAATCCTCACGTCCTGCACAGAGCCACTTCCCGATACCCACCACCTGCCAACCCTCCATTGTAGAAATCTCCTGCATGCGGCCATCCAGTCAAGAGCCAGTATTAAGTCTGGTGCCCAAGTGATCCCCCCAAGCTCAGTGTGCAATGCTGGGTTCTCATCATGCTGCAACACAGGAGGGATTGTGATGCTCAGCCATCTCTCTCAATTCTGCACCGATAAGTGACATCGGGGACTTAACTTTGCCTCAGTACTGGGAGGCCCCGTTTCCGGGTACACCACACACAGCCAATTGAGGCAACGGTCGCCATGGGCGTGATAGACGACAAACAGTGAAGAATGAGGCAAGAAAGCATTTAACCCATGAAGTGGGGGTGGATTGGTGCAGACCAGAGCATGTACCACTCGCCGGTGGGTTCTGCATCTACACCTATAGGGTTCCACCCACTCCTCAGCCCATTTAGTCTGGCCCCTCACCCAGGACCTGTCCGGCTTGGGTGACCCTGCCAGGAGTAAAACTCCCGCCGGCATAGCTCCCGGGATCATTGAGGCGCTCAAGCTCTCCAACCACGGCAAGGTAGGCTTACATGTGGAGAGAGCACCATACAAAAGTACAGAAAGTACACAACTCTCGTATAATCTTAATTTGCTGTTTGTACTGTACAGAGAAGATTTTCAAATGTTGTTTAGGTTGGCAAAGGCTGTTCTGGCTTTATTCATTCAGTTAATGATGTCTTTGCTTGTTCCACCGTCTGGTGTTACTATGATTCCTAGATATGTAAATGTATTTGTCTGTTCCAGCTTTTGGTTCCTTATTTTAATAGGCTCAGGATTTAGTACATTTAGTGTCATGAACTCTGTCTTCTTTAGCTTGATGTTCAGTCCCACTTGTTGGCTATATTTATTCAGTCTGTCTGTGCCCCTTAGGTGACAGCCCTCAGTTGTTTATTTTCCTGGTGCTCCTTTTGACGTTTTCTCCTCTCTTCTGCTTGTTGTGTGAGCTTCTTTTCGCCCAATCTGAGGTGGCGCCATAAATAGCATCGCCACTTGGTGCGATTGGCAGCTTCATCCTCCCACGTTGCTGGATTTATGTCCAGTGACCTTATATCTCTCTTGCACACATATTTGAACCTCAGCTGCGGTCGCCCAACTGTTCTTTTGCCATCTGCTAGATGTCCATAGAAGATATCTTTTGGGATGCGACCATCTTCCATGCGGCGGACATGGCCAAGCCAGCATAGTCTGTGCTGTCTAAGCAGTGTATACATGCTTTGAAGGCCAGCACGTGACAACACCTCAACATTTGTCACTTTATCTTTCCACGAGATGCCGAGGATGTAGCGTAGACACCGTAAATGGAAGGTATTGAGCCTTCTTTCTTGCTTAGCATAGGTTGTCCAGGTCTCGCTACCAAAAAGAAGTGTGCTGGTGACGCGGGCGTTATATACCGCAGCTTTGGTCTTCGTTGTGAGTTTGGAGTTTCCCCAAATACACGAAAAGAGGCAGGAAAAGGTAGCTGCAGCTTTGCCAATGCGCCTGTCAATTTCTGTCTCCAGTGAGAGTTTGTCATTGATGGTAGACCCCAGGTATGTGAAGTGGTGCACCACTGCCAATTCATAGTTATCGATAGTGATAACTGGTGCAGCACCCACATCCCGACTCAGCACATTCGTTTTCTTTTGACTCATCGTGAGACCAAAGTCCTTGCATGCTTGTGTGAAGCAATTCATCAAGCTCTGAAGCTCCTGTTGGCTTTGAGGGACAACGGCAGCGTCATCAGCGAACAACAAGTCTCTTATAGTGACCGTTCTGATATTTATTTTTGCCTTCAGCCTTGAAAGATTAAACAGACAGCCATCTAAACTAGTGTGAAGGCATATTCCTTCAGTTGCATCTCTGAATGCATGTTTCAAGAGTAAGGCAAAGAAGATCCCGAAGAGGGTCGGAGCCACAACACAGCCTTGTTTAACACCACTTCGTATGTTAAAGGGCTGTGATGTGCTTCCAGCATATTGGACTGTTCCCTTCATATTGTCATGGAAAAATTGTTGAAACGACCTATTTATAAGGACAGCCTATTTTGAGGAGGATTTTGAAGAGTCCATCCCTACTAACCAGGTCAAATGCTTTTTAAGGTCTATAAAGGCCATATATAAAGGCCTTTTCTGCTCTCTTGATTTTTCCTGAAGCTGGTTGAGAGAAAAGATCATGTCTGTTGTTGATCTACCAGCTTAGAATCCACACTGTGACTGGATATATGCGCTCAGCTAACTTGTGTAGCCGCATTAAGATGACTCTGGCAAAAACCTTACCAACAATACTAAGAAGAGAGGTGCCTCTGTAGTTATTGCAATCACTTCTGTCTCCTTTATTTTTATACAGTGTTACAATTTTGGCAGTTCGCAATCTTGAGGAATAGTTGTCTCTTCCCAGCACTGGCACAGCACCCTATGCAGAGGATGTAATTGCGTGCTCTTACAGCATTTGATTAAATCGAGAGGAATCCCATCACTGCCTGGTGCTTTGCCAGAGGCCAAGCAACCAATGGCCTCGCTGAGTTCCTCTAATGTTGGTTCAGCATCCAGTTCCTCCATAGTTGGCAGACATTTGATAGCATCAAGGGCTGCAGGTGTAACGGTATTTTCTCTAGCATAAAGCTCAGAGTAGTGCTTGACCCACCTCTCCATCTGCTTGCCCTTATCAGTTAGCTTCTCTCCGCTGATGGTTTTTAGCGGAGCCGTATTACTTTTTTGGGGACCAAGGGCTTTCTTTATACCGTCAAACATTTGTCTAATGTTGCCTGTTTGCTCTCACTGAGCTGGAGCCAATAGTCATTTGCACAGCGTCAAGCAGTTTCTTGAACTTTGCTTCTGGTAGCCTTCAGGATCTGTAGGGTTCTAGCACTCGGTGAACATTTGTATTCATTCGCAGCACTGCACTTAGCTTCAATGACAGTTATCATCAGATCTGATGAAGCACTGAACCAGTGATTTGACTTCACTGTTTTCTTACCAAAGGTGGCAAGTGCAGTACTTTGAATAGTGTTCCGCAGGTGCTCCCAGTTTTTTTGTAACAGTATCACCATGCTGAGGGCTTCTGAGCACTTTCTTGAAGGTCGCAATAAACTGAGCGATCATGACAGTGTCTGACATCTTGCTAGTATCAATGCGTGGTTTCCCTTCATGTCTGACACGATAGAATTTTCTTGGTTGTGTTCTGATTTTGCAGCAAACCAAGGAGTGATCTGTATCACAGTCTGCACTTTGGTACGAGCACGTGGAGAGCACAGACCTGAGAAGTGGCCTTCTGACGTGAATCAGATCCAGTTGGTGCCACAGCTTGGACTGTGGGTGTCTCCATGACACCTTTTGCTGGGGTTTTGTCTGAAAGTAGGTGTTGGTCATGCAGAGGTCATGATGGACACACAACTCCAAGAGCCATTGTCCATTTTCATTCATCTTGCCAATACCAAACCTGCCCAGACATGAAGGCCGTGAAACATTAGTAGTACAATATCATCTGCATATTCTAGATCTTCTAGTGTGGTAAATGCTGTCCATCGTATTCCTCTAGAGATATCCTCTGTTGTCTGGCATATCAACCAGTCTATGACAGTCAAAAATAGAATGGTTGACAAGGGACATCCCAATCGTACACCTGTTTTCACTTCAAAAGTAAAGTTGCTCTACCCAACACTGCATGTAAGGTTAGCACAGAGGCTTTTTATGATGGAAACATTACACCTAGGGATCCCGTAAGCCCTTAGTATTTTCCATAAGCTAACCCTGTGTATGCTGTCAAAAGTCTTTTCAAAATAGACAGTTTACCATTCTTAGCACTGCTTTATTATGTTCCTGAGAGTGAAGATATGATCTGCACATCTTCTGTTCTTTCTTAATCCTGAATGTTCCTTCCTTAGTTTATGATCTACTGCTTTTGAGATTCTGTAAATAATTATCCTGCCCAATATTTTGCTGGAAACTGAGAGGAGGGTAATTCCTCTCCAGTTGTTGCAGTCTGTGAGGTCACCCTTATTTTTGGTAATTTCATAATTGTTTCTTTCTTCCATTTGAGTTGTGTTGTCTCTGTTTGCTAGATTTGTGCAAAAATTGATTCTCAGTGCTTAATATATATGATTCTTATAAGAAAACTAAGAAAGACATGTTGGACTAGAGTAGGAAAATTATTAAAGTAATGTATAATAAATGATAAAAATATGAAAGACATGTTCAGACTATTGTAAGAAACTATGAAAGAAATGTACGACTATTGTGAGAAAACTGAAGTACAAAAAAGTTGTAACAAAAATAAGACTAAGTGTATCAAGACAAAGAGATACTGCATGAGCAACTAATCTGTTCTGACTAACAATAACTTTAACGGTTTTATTTTAGTGGAATCTATAAACAATTTTTTGTTTATTTAACTGAATACTCAAATACATACTCATTGCTTGTGGAAGCCATTTTAAGACTAGCTGAGATGTTCACCGCAGCTTGAAAAATTTTGTGTCAGGTATCTCTGAGCAGCTTATTCACCACCTGAGAATAAAAAAGAGCAACTGTTTGGCTGTCTGTAACAGTGGTTTTTAACTCTTTGACTCTGGAACAACGCTCAGAGTGGTGGTCAAATTTGACACCCGTGCCGAAACAATGCTCTAAGCGTTGCTTTTTGTCTATCATGAACTAAAATTACAGCACAGGGTGCAAAATAATTGCAGAGTCAAAGAGTTAAAGATAGTCTGCAGACCACCAGTTGTTGAGTAACATAAACTTGTAATGCTATCAACTAGTTTTCTGAAAGTGTGTCCTATCCAGCGCCAGAGTCTTCTTGCCTCCTCTTTTATTGGTGTCAGTCTGATTCTTTACACCAATTCCATCTTTAAAGCCTTCTTGGCCTGTGTCATTCATTCAAAGTCTTGCCATGTTCTTAATACATTTTATGCAGTCTCTAGTTCTCTTTTCTATGTTTTATTTTGTTCCCTTCCATTTCTCTTACTCTGCAAGTTCCAGAACAGAGACTGCCTTGTAATGTTATCAACAGGTTTTCTTAAAGTGTGTCCTCTTCAGTTCCAGAGTCTTCTCATTACATCCTGTTCCACTATTGTTTGTCTGGTTCTTTACATCAATTCCACATCAGTGATCTTGTCATAACATTTTAGTCATGCTATTCTGCTCAAGCACCACTTATGACAAGTCAACTATAAAATAATGGCATTCCAAAAATATCTTAAAAGGACAACTAGTGATCTATTTGTTTTCATAATGCATTGCTGTAGTCTTTTGGTTTTCCTATTTCCATTTCCTGTAATGTCTCTGGCACATATTTCTGGAACTAATGCAACCCTCAGCCAAGCTCTTGGTGTTAAAGGATCACTTATGGTTTCTCACCACATCAAAGTGCCAGGCTTCTCCTGAAGAAACTGAATGACATTAAAATACAAAACAATAACCTATACCCGACATAAAATCCCACATGTCCTATAATGGTAGGAAGCAAGCTAATGTAAAAACATTTAATGAAGCTAGCAAACTAATGTATAAACGTTTAATGAACCTCATTAATATTCTCATTAACGTGCACCTGAGATGCAAGCCTCAGTGTCTGATTTATTTAATTATTTTCTAAAACTAGCAAACTAATGTATAAACATTTACTGAACCTCAATGATCATTCATCATCCTTGACGTATACTTGACATACAACCTAGAATGTCCTAATATTGTAGCTAGCAAACTAATGTATAAAGGTTAACTGAACCTCGTAGATCAATCCTTCTCCTTAACCCGCACCTGACATGCGTGCCCCAGTGCCTTTGTTCGTTTTTTAAAGCTAGCAAACTAATATATGAAAGGTTACTGAACCTAATTGATCATCCCCCCCCCCCCCCTTTCAACCTCCAATGTCCTATTGTTGTAGTTAGTAAACCAATGTACAAACCTCACTGATCAATCATCTTCCTCAATCTATCGCCCTATTTTTTAGCTTTAATTATTCTCCAAATTAATTTGCGTTCTTTCCCAATAGAAATCTAAGTTTCAAGATGTAGCCTAGTGAGCATTTATTGCTCAATCAATGGTACCAGAATCTTAATTAATTGAAGTAATGGCTTCTTTGACAGTTAACTTTGCGAAATTAATATTATAAACTTCCAACCGGGAAACTGCTGGGGAATTACACTTGTCATTATTTCTCTATATTGAAATTATCGTGAAATTGTTTAATTAATGTAATTTTAGTACGTCCATAAACCTAAGCTAACATACAAGTTGGACAATGACCGGGAAATAACTTTTCTCGTTTATCTTGTAATTCCAAGATTTACAGTACACTCCATAATCTTAAAAGTAAGGCTAAGTGGTAAACAATATTCAGATGTTTTATTGCACAAACTGTTTTGTTTAGCGAGAAAAGCGAGCATACAACTTTTAACCAACAGAAATGATTAAATTTGCCATTACTGGTATGGCTGTAGCTCTGGTTATTGCTTTTTATAAAATGATATTATTGTTGTCTTAATGACCACTGTATTTGTTTCGTTCCTAAATCAACCGCGCATTTTAACATTCTCTTGAAATTATGGTAACCAATTATCGATATAAGCGTGCAGGTCGTAGTCGTTTTTGAAAGTATTATAATTTTTTTTTTACTGTATGGAATCTCCACGGACAGGACAAGACGCCATGCCAAGAGTAAACTCAAGAGCGTCATGTGGGAGAGACTTTCACTGCTGCCCAGACATTGGATTGGCACTTGAAACGGCATGCAGATCAGGGTCAGTCAGTAATTTGAAGTTGATTTCAGTAGGCTAGTTAAAATATATTACGTGCATTTATTACATTTCATGTGTTGTTGCTTAACTAGTGATGTTGTGTTCACCGCTCTTTCGCAGCCAGTAGCAAGTTGTTTTGTTATTGTTGATCAGAATCGACATCATGGTTGAAATGAAGATAGGCTAGCGGGTCGTGTGTTCGACTCTCTTTGATCCTTAGCCGCCGACCGTCAAAGCAGTCATGGCCATCACATCTAGTGGCGTCTTGTAGGGCAACAACAAATTGATTCCACTTTGCTCGGTCGGCGGCCATCCTTCGTACAGTGCCCCAACTCTGGTTCATTCTTTGCATCTCAGCCTCCACAGTCCTCCGCCAGGTTGTTTTTGGTCAGCCTCTCTTTCGTTTTCCTTCAGGGGTCCATAACATAGCTGTTCTTGTGATGGCATCGGGGTCTCTTCTGAGGACATGGCCAACCCAGCTCCAGCGTCTGCCAGCAATGATGGTGTGCATGTCCTCTTGCTAGCTCTGAGTGCTTGCTCTGAGTAAGCAGATCTTGGTTGGTGATGGTATTCGGCCAAAAGATTCGGAGAATTTTTCTTAGGCATGTTGTGTGAAAAGAGGACAATTTCGACATTTCCTTCTCTGTAACTCTCCAGCATTCATCACCATAGAGAAGCACAGAAAGCACACAGCTCTGATATAATCTTAATTTTGTGCTTGTGCTGTATTGAGAGGACTTCCAGATGTTGTTTAGGCTAAAAAAGGCTGTTCTTGCCTTATTCATTCTGATGTTGATGTCTTTGCCTGCCCCGCCGTCTGGTGTTACTATGCATCCTAGGTATGTGAAGGTGTCTGTCTGTTCCAGTTGCTGATTCCTTACTGATATGGGCTCAGGGCTGCTCACATTGAGCATCATGACCTCTGACTTCTTTAAATTGATGTTCAAGCCCACCTGCTGGCTAAACTTATTAAGTTTATCCATTTTTTCCTGGATGTGTTGATGTGAATGTGCTAGTAGTGCAATGTCATCTGCATATTCCAGATCTTCCAATGTAGAAAATGTAGTCCATCTTATTCCTCTTGGACTGCCCTCTGTTGTCTGGCGCATCACCCAATCTATGAGTGTTAAAAATAGAGTGGTTGATAAGGGGCATCCCTGTCGTACTCCTGTCTTCACCTCAAAGGTTAGGTTGCTCTGCCCAACACTACACGTAAAGTTGGCATAGAGGCTTTTTATGATTGACACTATGCAGCTTGGAATTCCATAAGCCCTCAGTATTTTCCATAAACTGTTCCTATGTATGCTGTCAAAAGCCTTTTCAAAATCAATGAAATTAATGTACAGCTGTCTTTGCCATTCTGAGCACTGCTCTATAATGTTCCTGAGAGTGAATATATGATCTACACATCTTCTGTTCTTTCTAAATCCTGCTTGTTCTTTCCTCAGTTTGTGATCTACTGCTTTTGAAATTCTCTGTATAATTATCCTGCCTAGTATTTTGCTGGGAACTGAGAGAAGAGTGATTCCTCTCCAATTATTGCAGTCTGCAAGATCTCCCTTCTTGGGCAATTTGACAATTATTCCTTTGTTCCACTCTGATGGTGTTGTCCCCGTTTTCCAGACTTGTGCAAATAGTGGTTCTAATAGTTCTGCTGCTAGCTCAGGGTCTGTCTTAAATAGCTCTGCATTTAAGTTATCATGGCCAGGAGCTTTTCCGTTCTTTAACCCTTTGATTGCTGTGATGATTTCTTCTTTTCGTGGAATGTCTGTATTTACATCTAGATCGTTTTCAGCCCCAGGAACATTCAATTGTGTCTCTGGTGGTTCCTTGTTCAGAGTTTCTCTGAAGTGCTCTGCCCATCTTGTGTCCTGTCCCTCTGCTGTCGTGATGAGATTTCCTTGCTTATCTCTTACTAATGTAATATTGTTTGCACCTCATTTTCCGCTGATGATTTTAGTTATTTTGTATACTGTGCTTTGTTCAGTTCTCAGTGCTGCCTCTTCTGCCTGTCTTGCAAGATCGTCTAGGAAATTCCTTTTGTTGGCTCGGGTTTGGCGTTTAACTTCCTTGTCCAGCTGACTGTACTGTTCGCTATATAGTTGCTTTAACCTGGGGGACTTCGCTTCTGTTTTCTTTCTTTTCATTTCTCTCTCAGTGTTATGGTGTTTAATGTTTCTGGTGTTATCCAGTCTTGCTTCTTCCTTTCCTGGAATCCCAAGCATGATTAGCTGCTTTCCTTATATATTGTTGAAATGGTGTTGAATTTCTGGTCTATATCATCAGTCAATGTCTTTTCCTGACTTTTGGCAAATTGATATCGTTTCTTTATGTCAGCCGCAGTGTGTTCGACTAGGCCCCCAAAAAAAAGATTAGGCCTACAGAGATGCAGTACTAAGGGTTACGGTTTTGTTTAAGAATCCTAACCCTAACGACGTTGGTGACTTAAAGGATGACATTGAAGAACACATCCCACTGTTCTTCATTTCGCATGACACATCACTTCACACAGGGAAAAACCCATAGGTAATCAGTCTCCCTCAGCAAATGTCAAAGGGTATGAATGCTAATCGTTCCCTTGGGACACTGGTTTTGTGCACACCAGATGCAGCCTTTCCATCCCTGCCAGTCTCATTTTTTATGCTAAATTCCAGCAGTCTTAGCCTTATTGATTCATCAATTGCAATGTCATTCTCGGTTGAAATGAAAAAGAGTCGGATGTGTTCTTCAGTGCCATTCTAATGTCACCCAAGTCACTAGGGGCAGGATGAAGGTTACGGTTTAGAGTTAGGATTAGGATTCCTAACCTGTAGACCCTACTCCTTATTACACCATCTCTGAATTCTTTATTAACTCTTTGCTGCCATAATTATTTTCCACCCTGTGCCGTAATTATTTTTTGAAGAGTTATAAACGGTGAAGTGTAGGCCTTCTATCTTTTAGCGTAAGTTTTATGTACATTTTTTCTGTGAACATGTAGGCTACATAGTTAATCCTCGCTATTTCGCACGAGATAGGTGTAACCCATTTTTTGCCATTAACAGACACCTCACGGGTATTCGTGGCCATGCAGTGGGCAAAAAATTTTGATACGCCTACTGCGTAGCAAGGAGAGGCTGACTCCTTGTTCTCTTCGCTTTCATTGTGTTTACAAATGTCTGTTTCGAGCATCTTTGCATCCATGTTTTTGCAGTTTTACGCTGAATTTGATTATCTTTGGAATTGATAATGGCAGTCAAGCATGGGGCAAGTATGTTGGCGAGGGTGCCTAAGCGCAAGAAGGCAGTGATGAGCCTCGGGGATAAAGTACGTGTGTTAGATAACCTTTCTGGGATGTCTGTATGAAATTTTTGTAATTTTAAGTGTTCTATGTAAATGTTTTCAATTTTTTCCCCAGGGATTTTGTAATAAGTGTGGATGTGGATATGTGAATGAGTTGTGACAGTGTGAATGAATGGGTGAGTGAGTGAGTATTGACACACCAAAAGATTGTACATACTGTACTATTACGAAGAGAACAGTGTATAAAATACATTTATAAAATGAACCGTATAATAAATAAGCTGTTTTTTACCAGAAGGGTACACGAATGATGAGTTTATGGTGATCGGTAGCAATAGTGTATGGTGAACAGGGTCCCGCAAGAACCTAACATTTTTTTTTCTCCATAGGATCAATTGTTCCGTATTTGCAGATACCATATTCACAGGGTTTTCAAGGAACCTAACCCCCACGAATAGCGAGGATTGACTGTATTATATATCAAACTGTAGGGAAATAGAGAATTATAATATGTAGTGTCTTTTGTAGTATTGATACAAGTACGTTCGATATACTTAAAACATGTTGCATGTAAATTGAAAAAAAAAGACTAAAAAATTCACAGTAGAACGCGCTTCCAAAGACAAATTATTGTTGCAGACAGTAGAACTTTCTTTTTAGTCATAAAACAGCAAGGGAACCCATTTACGAAGTAACAAGACACTGATTATGGCCACAGTTGATACATTTAGTGTTATTCACACTAATTTTTACTGTGGTCCATTATCGGGATTAAAAAAAATTATGCAATATTGCATTACGTAATTTTCAAACATAAAGAAAAATAACATCTTATTAAAACTTTTTACACTTGTTTAAGGATTTAATAGTATCCCTAGCTTCATTTTCTACCTAGGACTAGTGATTAGATGTTACTGTAGGTATAGTTCTGTTGCTTTTCCATTGGCCAGAATAGGAACACGCCCACTCATCAGCTAAATCTAATGCTTATAAACTTGACACATTTCTGTAGCAATAACAATGAAAAACACAAATCGTCACACAAATTGTGATAATAACATCAAAACACGCACACATGCTGCTTAACTACACTCAAATTAGTTGTTTAAATAGTAGAGGAAGTAATTTTATGCATTTAAAAATATTAACTGCATTAAACGGATGATTTTTCCGGTTTATTCATTATAAACCAAAAACAACGCTCTGAGCATTCTTTTGGCACAGGCATCAAATGTGACCAACATTCTGAGCGTTGTAACGGAGTCAAATAGTCCATATGCACACTACCACTAACCCTGACTCTGTTTCCAGCTTTGTCAAAAATAATAATGCATACCTGTCAACCTTTATGGTTTTTTTGTCATTCCACCTGTTTGTACAGCTGTACAAACATTTTGTATTGTTCTTTAATCCCCAGAAATGTGGCCAAATATATGCGCTTAATTCTTATTGCTCAGGTTTTTGCTTAAACAGTTTTTAGTTCTGTACATAATCTGCCATCTGTAGTCCAGGTGTCCATTTAGCTTCTTAATGACCCCTAAATCTGGGTTTAGAATTGGGCTGCATTAAAACAGTGTGACCAAACCTTTCTGTTTTCTACCATTGTGCTTTTTTTTATTCTAGTGTGCAGTTGATGAATACAATGTTTTCTACTTCTTGATGTCTTTATGGCAACATAACTGCTTTTATTTGAAATCCTTTGTAAAATGTAATTTCTTTTTTTATGTTTATGTTAAGATAGTAACTATTTTTGACCACATCATAGCAAAGAGTTGGAATAATTATGCTATATCGTGCTGTCCATTATTTCTGCAGAGAAGTATGCATAACTTTGCAGGATTTGTTGCCAGATAACTGCATTAGCCTTTTGACATCTTATTTTCTTTCACACAATGTTCTAACGACCTGTAAACATGCATCAAATGAACTTATGCCCATATCTTGGAAGCAAAATAGATCACATTGGAAGATCACACACTGTGGTATCAAACTAATGGTGTAGAAGGTCTCAGGAATTTCAACCAATTGGGAAATATGTGCAGATTGAAAGAGATCAAGTTCCACGTAGGTTCACATGATCATCTTATATTATTTGTTACAGTTTTAGCCGTGTTCTAACTGTTCGTAGAATGTCCTATCTTTATCTTTTTTTTTAATCACTGTTTTGTTCCTTGTTTCTTCATCAATCATAATACCAGCACTAATTTTTTTTTTTAACTGACGTAATTCTTTTTTGTGACTTTGTAACATGTATTATTTCACAGCTTTTAGACCAGATGACTTAAATTGTTACCTTCTTCCCCTTCCCCTTTAGCCTTCGGAATGTTTAAGTCCTAATTTTATAGAAGCTTCTCCATCCCCCCACCTGTCTTTCCATGACTGAGATGCACCTATTGCTTGTCTTTTGTTTTTAATTTATTTCATGTCATTCCTCAAATAATTCTGAGCTTTCTGTCTTCCTTTTTTTGCCTTTAGGTACGATTTTGTGTGCTTGCCACTTGTCAACCCTCGATTTAAGAGAGAATTCATTGGGGGCCCAGCCAGAGGGAGAAAGGGAGCACTGACAAGGTCAGACATGTGTCTATCCAGTCAGGGTAAGTTTAGAGTGCGGTCAGACTCATAAGTAGTTATCATGTTTGTTTCACTTAATCATCATCAGTCAATACCCTTTAGCTCCCCATGGAGCATAGACCTTCAACAAACACCTGCCAAGTCCTCCTGTCCTGTGCCATCCACTCAAGGTATTTCCATGTTTTCCTCATCGTTTTTACTTCTGTATCTAGCTCTCTTCTCAGTGTGTTTTTTGGTCTACCTCTGCCTCTCTCCCTGGGGATTCCAGAACAAGGACTGCCTTGTAATGCTATCAGCAGGTTTCCTCAATGTGTGTCCTATCCATCGCCAGCATCTTCTCAACTCTGTTTCACTTAATAGTGCCAGTAAACAAGTTGAGGGGAGGAGCTACAGTTAATTGCTGTTTTCATAAATAATTGCAGCATTTTGCACATAATGCACATGCTTAACTTAATACACAAATAGTAATACTTAACAAAGCATTTGTTGGTTTAATGCTACTGGTTGCCAAGGAAACAGTGGCCATTTTGGATTTTAATCCTGTATTTCAAATCACTACATTTTTTTTTTTTTAACACAAGGTTGAGTTGATAGCTCATTATTGTATTTTAAAACAGATTAGATTTTTGATAACCTAAGTAGACTGCAAGCTTTAGAACCTTAAAGTTAACATTTACAAATAGTAACACATTTTGCAGAACTTTTGCAAAATTATTTGCAACAAATCCAAATGTTCATGAGATTGGGAAATCAGTGATTTGACCCAAATTTTACCATGTAATGGAAAGTAAGATCTCATCTTGATTGATGAGTAAATAAGCAAATTATAAGAAAATTAGTGCCATGAAGCAAGGTTTGTAGAAATTCATGTTTTCTTAATAAGAAAAGCACAATCTCTTAAGAAAATACAATTTTCAGTCAGAATACACCTACTTAGAATGGTGGTCTGATAATTTTGATGCATTTAGATTCAGCATTCCCCATTTTGCCTCTTATGAAACAAGAAGCCATCACTGTATCTGGTCCCTTTGCATGAATACTGCACCAAAGCATTCATGGGCTCTTGCAGTTATGGTTCTGTAGCAGTTTGTTTGACATGAAGTTGCCAGCCACATGTACCTCATATTTGTCACCTTGTATGACATGCTTGTTGTAGTAGTAGTTCTGCATATTTAGTCAGATTATAAGTTATCACAAAATAGGCCGATTTTAGTTTTCAAATCTTTTTATATTTTGACTTAAAGTGCACTGCTGCTCTCCCCCTTAAGCTTAGCATTCTTCCTGCTGTCTCTAGCCTATTCAAGGGCAGGAAACTGCTTTCTCCTGTTGGGTAAAGATAGTCAACTTCTGCTGCCCACTGAGTATTGATTGAAAACCTCTTCATTTTTTTGTTCGTTAAATTATGGCTTGTATCTGTTCATATATTGTACTCTTCTCATTGTGAATTTTACTTCCTCTTTCTTAGGCAAGTCTATCTGCCTTATCATTTCCACATATCTTGGAGTGAGCAAAAATCCAGTGTGCTGTCACTTCATTGAATTTATAGCTTTCTATTTTGAGAGGCTGCCTAATTCATTGTCTTTCTGGTTCCTTGGGGCTGTTATGACTGATGGAAACCATGTTAGCAACACAGTCTATTCAGTTAATTTGTGTGCATCCCCTTGGTAAAGCTTACATTAACCTTTTGTTTTTTTGTCCATCTTTTTTTTTTTTTAACCCGTGCTAATTTGTCACAGATTGGAACAGTCTAGTAGTGGGCAAAGTATCCCCCTGGCTTCAGTTAGATGCCAAACTTTACCATACCAGGAAGAATTCTGAGATGGTGAGTACATGACAAGGCATGAGCCATCTTTTGTGAATTGTTGGTGACTTGTACCATGTACAAAAAATAGGACAGAAGCAGGCTAAGGTGACACTGTTGAGAAATAGAAGGACAGTAGCAAACTATAGTGATGCTGTTGAGAAATAGGACAGTAGCAAGGTGTAGTGATGCTGTTGAGAAATAGGACAGTAGCAAGGTGTAGTGATGATGTTGAGAAATAGGACAGTAGCAAGGTGTAGTGATGCTGTTGAGAAATAGGACAGTAGCAAGGTGTAGTGATGATGTTGAGAAATAGGACAGTAGCAAGGTGTAGTGATGCTGTTGAGAAATAGGACAGTAGCAAGGTGTAGTGATGATGTTGAGAAATAGGACAGTAGCAAGGTGTAGTGGTGCTGTTGAGAAATAGGACAGTAGCAAGGTGTAGTGATGCTGTTGAGAAATAGGACAGTAGCAAGGTGTAGTGATGCTGTTGAGAAATAGGACAGTAGCAAGGTGTAGTGGTGCTGTTGAGAAATAGGACAGTAGCAAGGTGTAGTGATGCTGTTGAGAAATAGGACAGTAGCAAGGTGTAGTGATGCTGTTGAGAAATAGGACAGTAGCAAGGTGTAGTGGTGCTGTTGAGAAATAGGACTGTAGCAAGGTGTAGTGATGCTGTTGAGAAATAGGACAGTAGCAAGGTATAGTGATGCTATTGACAAATAGAAGGACAATAGCAAGATATAGTGATGCTGTTGACATATAAAAGTTCAAAAGCAAGAAATAGTGACACTGTTTATTAATGAAAGGACAATAGCACTCTATAGTGCCTGATGGGTTGAGAAATAGAAGTATAACACATTGGCTGTAGCTAAACTGTACTTGTTGAACTTTCATTATTGTCTTGCTATTGATTACACTGTCCTGATACATCACTGTTGTCCTCCTGTTTCTTAACATTTTTACCTCTCATTGCTGTCTTTCTTCTGTTCTTTGAGAAATTAATCATACATTGGTGTTGTACTTTTATTCTGTGCGATGTCTTCAGGCACTGAAAGAAGAACTAACTTGGTCAGCCCATCTTGGTCTCCCAGCTGTGCTGCTGCCTCTCCGTAATGGAAACTTTACCAACCTTGCCCAGTGTATCAATGAGCAGATGACATCTAGCTATTACCAGCAGGTGAGAATAGTGTACAATAGTAATACCCTCTTAACCTTTGGGGTTCCTAGAAAATGGAACACTGAACAAAACAGCGCTTTGTGGGGTCAGTATATCATAGCATGAATGGAAATGCATCTCCTGATAGGTTATATTTAACCTGAGATATATATACGGTAAAAGAGCCGCGGTAGCACAGTGGTTAGTGCACTGCCTTCTGAGCTCAGTGGTCCATGGTTCGATCCCCAGTTTGGGTGAGATTTTTTTGACTAAACGGCTCTGGGGTTGACCCAACCTCATGAATTATCTACTAGAGCAACTCTTGGATGGTTAAATTTTACCACATCACCCCTGGTGTGCCACATGGTCAAGAAAATTTGGGCCTAACACCAAATGCCCAATGGGCTTGTAACGGGATCCCTTACCTTTTATATATACGGTACTGTGTACTATGTAGTATTTGATGAGTGTGGACAATAATAAAGTTATTACCAGGTATACAAGCCTTGCTGTCTGAACTGTGCAACCAGCGCAAGGTCGCCATGCAGTGGATACCGTCTCTCTGTGAAATACCAGGAAACGAGAGAGCAGACGGACTGGCTAAAGAAGGGGCTGCAGACCAGCAACCCGATGTACTAGTTACATACCATCAGATAAAAAGATGATCAAATCTATCAGAAAGCCATCAACGCAGGACGACTACCAAGCTATGAACAGATCAGAACAAATTGTCATTCTGTGCCTCAGAACAGGACTCATCCGACTCCGCAGCCACATGTATAACAAATTTAAGATTGGCAATTCAGCCATGTGTACATGTGGACGGGCACCCCAGACTGCAGAGCACATACTTCAAGACTGCCCCGAATATGATATACTGAGGCAAACCCACTGGCCCAGAGAAACAACACTGGAAGCAAAACTATACGGACCTCTGTATGAACTACAAAAGACAGTGAAGTTTATACAAGACACAACATTGCAGATATAGACAATATATTTCAAGCGAACGAAAGAAGAAGAAGAATAAAGTTATTTAGTAAATTTCCTCTAATAATAAATGTATATTGGAGGGTATAGAGCTGTGTAATGATTAGTGCTAGCGTTAATGCAGTAGAGGGAGAGAGATTGGAGGTGGTCTTAGACGTCGGCCAGAGGATGGGGGAAAGATTGTAAATGTTTGTAGTGTTGTATGGCTCATCTCTGTTGTAGCTAATCCAGCTCTGTTACTGTAATTATGATAGAGAATTTGTAAACATAGATTAAACAAAGAAGCAGAAATGCAAACACGCGTGGAATGTGGACCAACGGATGTAATCAACTTGAAATCTGATTTTTGCATTTAACAGCAATACTGGATCCAGGTGTCTCTAATCAGTCATGCTGACCAGTGTGATGATGTCATTGAAGGTATTGATGCCCACATGGATGATGATCAAGCTGATGATACCTGGACGTGGTGGGTTTTTGTTTTTTTTTTGCATTTTATTTCATTCCTCCCTCCCTTTCTCAGCAGGTGTCATTCTCTGTCCTCTGATGTCATTCTCTGCATATCCCCACTATCATACTTCTTGTTTTACCTGTGACTAGTTATTAATGTTTGTATGAAGCAGGTGTGGGTAATGTGAAATAACTGACAATACGTGATATTGTCAATCTATTAAAATAAATTTTTTTTTTCTTTATCTCCTTTCTCTGATTTTTCATTGTCACATTTCTTCCTGTTTCCCCCCCCCCCCCCCAGCCCCATCTGTCATTTACAGTGCTAAACTCATTTTTGACATACTTTTTACTGCGTTAAACTCAGTTTTCATTGTCACGGTATAGTAATTATATTATTCAGGCCATTCTTTTTTTGCACAATCAGGTGGAACCATTTCCGCTCCCTCTGTGACTATAGCAAAAGACTTGGTGTTGCCCTAGAGCTGACAGCCAATCTGCCACCCCCACAAGTGATTGACAGGTGGCTGGGTGAGCCAGTGAAGGCCATAATGGTGTCTACATCACTGTTTCTGACCAACAAGAAAGGTTATCCTGTTTTGTCCAAGCCCCACCAGAATACCATTAGGAGGTTATTTAAGGTTTGTTTACGATTCCCACGCTTAAATGAAGAAGCCTATTAATTTTCTTATTCAGATGTCCTGTCTGATTTGGAGACATTGATCGTGCATCTTAGTTAGCATACTTCTCTTCCTTACAACCTCCGGCTGTATTATTTTACTTTACTGTTGTTCTCCACTGCATTTTTTAACATATTATTTACATACCTTATATTTCTTATTTCTGTTCTTCTTCTTCTTCTTCTTCGTTCGCCCTGAAAAGGACGGTGGTTGCGTTGTGTCTGTTTACAACGTAGCTGTGATATCTGCACCTTTCGGTCGACACATCCGACTTCTGCACGGCATTTTTTAGGACCGGGTTTGCTTTCCCATTTCGATCCACACTCGCTCAGCCAGCCTGCACAGCTGCAGACTGTTTCCAGGACCACCACGTGGAGGTGGAGTGCGGTCTTGACCAGCTCTGGTTCGCTGGTCCTGACGCAGGCAGTCAAGCTATGAGTCGCTGACTGCGGTCTCTATTGCTGCGTCTTGAGGTCCCATTTCTGTTCTAGTTCTTCTATCATTTCCAAAATAGAAGTTGAACAATTATATTTTTCTTCGCATTAATTTCAATAATGTTTTTTTACCGGAAGTTTTAGTCACATGATCTGTTATAACGATAATTTCAGGGAGTGTTCTCTCTGTCGTTCTGTCTCCTCAGCATTGTTCAGATGCTATTGTTTCTCAGTTGTTTTTTCTGATTGTCTACTTTTCAATTCTGTACAGCTGTCACTGAGGACAAATATTATTTTAATATTTCTTAGTGCATCACATCAGATCATCTTTGTATCCAAGTTGGCTATGATGGATCAATTTTCTGTCTGTTGCCTTGGTGATGCTTTCAGTCTGTTTCTTACTGTCTTATTAGCAGTTATTCTCTTGTCATCAGCTTTTCTTTCTGTCATGGCTTTCATGAAGAATATACCACATCTGGTACTTGTATTATGTAGCGGTTACCTTACTTACTTACTTAGTCGTTCCCCTTCTACCGTGAGGTGTAGAGGTTTGGAAGAGAGAGCGCCAGACTATCCCATCGGCTGTCTTCCTCCTGGCCTGGTTCCATTCTAGTCCTCGATCCTTCAAAGATTGTCTAATGCTGTCCTCCCAGCGGACTCCGGGTCGTCCTCGGGGTCTGGATCCCTGGCTCTTTGTTTCCCATGCCTGTCGTGGTATCCGATTTTCTCCCATTCTGCAAACATGGCCAAACCATCTCAATTGGGACTGTTCTACTTGGGTCTGCAGGGGATAGGATTTAAGGCCTTGACGTATCGTCTGGTTGCGTACCATGTCTCTTCTTGTTACTTCAACCACCTTCCTCAGATACCTCATTTCTGAGGTTTGGATCTGGCTTTTATGGGTTGTAGTCATTGCCCATGACTCGCATCCGTATGTCAAGACTGGGACATAGGTGGAGCGGTACACAGCCATCCTCGTTTTCCCACCAACCTCTCTCCTGCTGAGGAATCCTCGATTTATGGCCTGAAAAAGTCTCCCAGCTGCTGCTTTTCGAGTGGCCAACTCTTCTTTGATGCCTCCCTTTCGGTCTATAATAGCTCCGAGGTATTTAAATTGGTCGACCTGCTCCAGGACCTGTTCTCCCAGCTTAATCTGATGTTTTCTTTCCTCTCGTGATATCACCATGGATTTTGCTCCAGAGCTGCCCATGACCATCCCCCTCCTCTCCAGCTCTTCCTTCCAGACCTGCAGGTTAGACTGGAGATGTGCCTCCGACCCAGCAACCAGGGCAACATCATCAGCAAATGCCAGCTCCGAAATATAGACCTGTCCCATCCTCCAGCACCCCACTGAACACTTTCTTGTTCTCTCGTTACATGCCCTGATGACATCGTCCACAAGGAGTATGAAGAGGTAAGGTGATAGGATATCACCTTGTCCCACACTAGCGGCGGTCCCGAACCAACCCCCCCCCCCCCCGACCCATGGTCCGCTGTCCTCACATAATTTCTGCAAGGCTTGTAGAAGCTCTGTATAGCATGAATCAGAGGTGCTGGAATATTCTTCCTTGCCAAACAATCCCAAAGTTTGCTCCAGGGGACCCTGTCAAACGCCTTTTCCAGATCTATGAAACAAAGATGCATCTCACTCTTATACTCAAGGGCCTTTTCACTCAGCTGTCTGAGTGTGAAGATTAGGTCTTGAGTACTTCGGTTTGCTCAGAATCCACACTGGACCTCATCCAACCGTGGCTCAGCCAGGCGTCGGAGTCTCTGCTCCAGGATTCTAGAGCAGATTTCACCAGGGACACAGAGAAGGGACATGCCTCCATGGCCTCCACACCGTCGACCGTCACCCCCTTTGAAAATTGGTGTCATGATGGCAATCTCCCAATCCTTTGGTATGGTCCCGTTGTACCACGCTGCCTGTAAAACCCTTAAGAGTAATAGGTCGCCCGATGCTCCCATGAACCCAACCATCTCCGGTGTCATACCATCATGCCCTGCTGTCCCGCCCATCCCGATTTTCTCCAGTGCTGCCTTCAGTTCTTCCATCTTTATGTCATCTCCACCATCATTGGCCCTCCCCTCTGCGCCAGTGTTTATCACCTCTGATGCCCCACCACGCCCACCATCCAGGAGCCCTGAGAAATACTCTTTCCATCTTCCCATCACTTCCCCCGGGGCAGCAAGCAACCTGCCTTGCCTGTCCTTTATAAACCCGAGAGGGCACTGTCTCTCCCTCCTCATGTTCTCTAGGGTCCCATAGAACAATTTCCGGTCTTCCTGTGCATCCCTTTCCAGCTTCTCTCCAAATTCTTCCCAGGACCTCTGTTTCACTGCCAGCACTCTGCCCTCCGCCTCTGCTCCGAGTGTCACACATTCCCCATATCTTTCCACCTGTCCTGTTGTGTCCTCAGCTCCCAAGTATTGCCTCCATGCCATTCTCCTCTCTCCTATTTTCTCTCTGACTTCCTCTGTCCACCAAGGTGCCCTCTCTCTCCTGCTCCCAAGTCGGACCCCACCGCATGCCTCTGCAGCAGCTGTCTTTATGATATCCTTGAATTCAATCCAGAGGGCCTCCAAGTCATCAGGTCGTTCTTCTGTGTTGCTCACCGCTGCAGCAATAAGCCCCTGATATCTGGTCTTAATTTCTGGCTCTCTCAGCTTGTAGGTCCTAATGCTCATTTCTCCTGCTCGTTTACTTGGTTTCTTGCGTGATGTTGGGCAGTTCCTAGGCTGAGCAACTCTTTCAGTTGTTCTTTTTGATTGTTAACAGGTAGTGATCACTTCCAATCTCTGGCCCCCTCCAGACTCTAGCATCTCGGACATATTTGAATGAGCTTCTCCGAACAATGGCATAGTCGATCACTGACTTCTCATTCTTTGTTGGTTCACATCTAGTGTATGCATGTATGCGCTTATGGGGGAACTTTGTGTTTGTTATGATCAGATTCTGCTCACTGCAGAATCTAAGGAGTCGCTTTCCATTGTCATTGAGAGTATCTTCTCCATATCTTCCGATAACTCCACCCCATCTAGCATGGTCATTTCCAACTCTGGCATTAAAATCTCCGAGCATGATAACTTCATCTAGGCAGTCATCCACTGTCCTTTGAAGCAGCTCGAAGAATTCCTCCTTGACCTCTGCTCTCTCATCCTCATTTGGCCCATACACTATGACCAGGTTGACTATGGTTTCTCCTTCTTTTAGTTTAACAACCATAATGCGCTCCGAGACAAAGTTCCATCCCTTGATACTATCTTTTTGATTTTGGGCCACAATGCAACCCACGCCCCCTTTAGCTCTTTCAGACATGGGTACACCACTGTAGAGCAGCGTGTTGCCATCGAGATCCATGACTCCTTGTCCTTTTTTCTTTGTTTCCGTTATAGCCAGGATTTCTAGTTTTGCTTTCCTCATCTCTTCCACCAGCTCCTCTTCCTTCCCATTTATACTTCCTGTGTTCCAAGTTCCATAAGTCGTAGTCCGTAGTCCGTTCCAGTTCGTCGCCTTTAGAATCAGTCCAGTTTTCTCTCTTGTGTTACTAGTAATCGTGGTTTAAAGCAAACAGGTGATTGGCCTGTTGTGCCTTTGCATGGTGGAGGGGCTGCCTCCTTACGGCCTCCATGCAGGCCGCCCTCCTCCTTTTTCATCCGGGCTTGGGACCGGCATTGGCGGAGTTTGTAGCGGTTACCTCGTTGTCATTATGTTTATATTTAGAGTGAACAGTGATGAGCAAGCGTGATAAAAAGACATTCTTCACACATATGCCTTAAGTTAAAAAAAAAAAAAAACAGCAACTTCTAAATTTTATTTGTTGTCTGTTAGTCTGTAAAGGAATAGAATGTGCATGAATGTAAATCAAATTAATCAGATGTAAACTGAATAAACACATCTGATGTGACAGTTCACAAAACATACTCATTTCTGGGTTTTAAGGAAAAAATATTCAGATGTTGACAGGGTGTGGTATGTTCTGAGTGTTTTAAGAATTTTTTTCTTTGTTTTTAATTAGCTGGAGGCACAGGTAATAATCACAGGTCAAGATCGTCACCCTGACAAAACCATCAGGTCATATCAGCAGTACATTGATCACCTGTGGCAGACTCAGGGCCCTCTTGACACTGTCAGTCAGTTTGCCAAAGGATATGAAGATTTCCTCCAGTCTCCACTACAGGTGAGGAACTTTTCAGTGTTGTCTGTTAAAGTGAAAAATAGCTCATGAATGTAAGGTCTTACACAGTCATACAAACCAGTGTGCCAGCTTTACTACTTAAAGTTTTCTGTAACAAGAATGAAAAATAACCAGTGTTGTTGTTGTTTAACTAGTTCTGCTGAGCTTCCCGCTCTTTTGCAGCCAATACCAGGTTGAAGACTCTTTGGTATTATCTACACTGTAGATCTAGGTTTTTCCTGTGGCTTTTCTGCCATTCTGAAATGTGTTGAGTTGAAGTCATGAGCTCCAGCTTGGCTTGCATTTAAAGGATTGTCACTCTGGTCCCAAGCTAGGAGTAAGAAGTGCATGGTATACTGTGCATTCCCCGCCATCCAAGGGGGCTCAACAACTATGCAGAGCTAAAATACTGTACTCTGGTTCTGGGCTCTCCCAAGGAATAGTCACGTCCTGCACAGAGCCACTTCTTAGCTTCCCCTGCCTATCACTGGATCCACAGTGAGATCCTTCTGCATGCAGTCAACCAAGTCAAAGCCAAAGAATTATTCCTGGGGCTCAAGTGACTTCTCCAAGCTCAGTTTGCAATGCAGGGTTCTCAAGTTATAAGTTTCACCACAGGGGGAATCTCTGGAAGTGTGTGGATGATTTCAACAGTCAATGAGGATGTAGTTAGCCTCACAGACATAGGTTCAGTTCCACGTACATATATTGTAGCATTGTGCATAGCTGGTGGTCATATAAGGATGACTCCAGATATGCCTCCATGCATAAAATAACCAGTGGAAACAAAATGCTTCAGAAAGATCCCCATAGCACTTGTACTGTCCTCAGGAGAGACCCCGACCCCATCATCAGATCTGCTATGCTATGGACCCAAGAGGAAGGCTAAAGAGAGGCTGACCAAAAACAACTTGGAGAGAACTGTTGAGGCTGAGATGAAAAGCATGAACCACAGTTGGTGCATTACGATGGATGACCATAGACCAAGCCAAGTAGAGAGAGCTTGTTGTTGCTGTACAAGACACCAACAGGCCTTAATGGTCGCTGCTTGCTTTGTCATAGATTCAAGAAGTAGTTGTACTGCCTGATAGATGACATCATTCATAGAATCATAAAACAGGCTCAGGGGCAGTTGTAAAAATATGCATGCTTAAATGGTATGGCCTTGTATAAGGATAAAATGCATTATCCAAGACTATACTTAAAGAGACTGTCCCAGAACAAGAAACAAAAGGTCGACACATTGTGCAGACAGTATCCAAAATGGACAAGAAAGCCCTTTGCAGTGGCTCAATACTTGTTTGGTTATTCAGTGTGTCCTAGGAAACCTGAATTATAATGCTGGCCAGTTGCTTTCATATGTGTCTTGAGGCTACTTCCATATTCAGATTTTCTTGGACACAACACGCAGAAAAACTCTCATTATTGAAGCAAGATTGCAGGAAAAAATCACTGACGGTTATCTTTTACCTATTTCTGAAGTATGGTACGTATGTAAATAGTGGGAGGGCAAAACTAGAGTATGCATTACCTTCTCATTTTATTAATAAATTAAAAACTGTGGGTCTTTCTTACAGCCCCTGATGGACAACTTGGAGTCACAGACCTATGAAATATTTGAGAAGGATCCTGTCAAATACTCACAGTATCAAAAGGTTGGTGAAGCTTCATGTGTCCATAAAAAGTTTCATCAACACACTTTTAAGTGTTTGCTAGTTGCACCTTGACACATTCAGTAGACTATAATTTCATATTTATGAGTTCCTCTGAGGTTAAAATATTAAAGCTACTGAAAGTTGAATACCTTAGCTAGCCTGTTAAATTAAAAGACAGTCTTATCGTAATCCATTTCTAACTCAAGATATTAATCACACACTTGTTAAAAGACGTTCAACAGCATGACTAGAACAGTGTATTATTTAACCACTGTTATTCGCTTCTCTATAGTTTTGTCCCACAGCAAGCTACAAGGAGTATTAGCCCATGATCTATTCTATTGTTAAGATGCCTTGTATGAGGTATTATTGTAACCATGGTCTTGACAGAAAGCAAAGAATAAATACAATTTTTGAATTATTTTTAAATACCTAATTTTAACAGATTTCTCAGTCTATATAATTTAGCTTATTCATGAACTTTCAAGAATGTTTATGGCATATTCTAACAAAATTGTTAACTCATCAGTATTCGTTATTTTGAGAAAAATGCAAAGAGGAACTCGCTTAAGTCGATTTTCGGTTAAGTCGAAGCAATTTTGCAAGTCCCGGCCAAAAGTCTTCGTTGGCTTTGTTAAAAAGAACTCCGGTTAAGTCAACTTCTGATGACTCAAATTTTTAGATAAGTCAAGGCAATTGTTCGATCCCAACTCAAATTAGGACTCACTTAAGTAAAAGTTTTGTCTACAAGAGTATACAAAGTACCAAGCCAGACACTATTGCTTGTACTTGTATCATGTATTGTTGTTAGCACATGTGTTATGGAACTTTATGATATGGTCATTGAGAACCTTTACTTTATAGTGACAGTCCTAGAGAATATTTTAGACAGACGTATGAACAGTACAAAGATTCAAAGCAAAATCACTGGTGTTTTTTTTTTTTTTTTCAAATGTACAAGGAAGTGAAATTTATTTTTTTTGGTTTTTTTTTTTTGTTGGGTCTATGAATGTCAGTCATCATTACCCTTCTTCTCCCTGTGCAGAGGCCAGCAACAAATGTGTACCGAGCCTTCCAGTGTCTTTCCAGGTGTTCTTTATCTCTTTAGTTCATGTCTCTGTGAATGTTATTACCTTGTGTAATGCTTCACTTTCTTGATTTCATTGATAATTCTGATGTTTTAATTTTTTTTGTTTGTTAAGTCTTAAAAATGTTAAACACATCAGTCATATAAAAATTGTGGGCTATGTAATACTGATGCTGGCAACTGCTATTTTGTTCCAGGATTTGTCTTTTGTGGTTAATGTTTTTAAGATTCAATGCTAAGATTTTGATTTATGCTAGCTGATGCTGCTTTGGACTATGCTGTGAATTAAAAACGTGTGCACTATGTTTGATTATGCGATATGTAGTTTTAAATATTTTGTTATTTATGCCTATTGTACAAACAACACACATGGCGCTATACTTTATGCTTCTAATTTGCTTTTAAAAAGTGGAAAAGATGTAAAAATGCTAAACAAACGATGAAACAGTTGTAAATAAAGGGTAAAAATAATTATTTTTTACTTTCTCTCTTATTCTGACCACAAAATGTCAGGCTCTGAGCAAACTTCTAATAAGCAGTAGTAGTTTAGATCGTCCCAGCGACTTCTACTTGTCCAGACTGCACTGCATTTACATTTAGTAAAATTTCAGATACTGTGCTTTTAGTAAAGGTTTGATTTCTCAAAAGTGACTTTGGATATATCTTTATTTCATCAACTGTTGTGAGCTTAAATTTTTTTCCCCTCAAATTCTTACAGGCTGTATACTTGGCCTTGCTGGACAGAATTCCCTTGGAGGAGAGAGAAACAAAGGATGTGTATGTATAATAATAGTGATTATAATATTGATTAGTCCACATTTACTTGGCAAGATAGAGGAGATTGTTGGAATAGATGGAGTTTTTTGATCAGATGGTGATGTAAAAATAATCTATATTATTTTTTTTTTTTTTAACTTTAACTCAGCTTTCATACTTCCCATGGCCAAATTTGATCACCAGTGATATTAACCCTTTGACTGCAGGGTACAGAGGTAATCATCACCACAGCAAGGTTACTAACAAAACAAAACTAAATGTTCTACCTTTTTTCTTAAAACAACTTCCTTACACTTAAGTGTGCTTATTTTCATGTTTAATAATCACTTCTGAATAAAAAGAATTACTCCAAACCTTTATAAATTGAAAAGATGACAATGGGCAGTGACATAACAATGAGTTATGACAACCTTACCATGGACCAGGTCATGTGCACTAGCCCGTCCTTGACACAGCAAAGACTGTTTAGTTATTAATCTATATGATGACACTGTTATCAGAAAGTAAACAAAAAGAATCATCATACCGTATACAAAAACTATGACAACAAGCAGTCAAGGAGTTAACTGGTCGTAGTTACGATACTTTTAATGGTGAGGCTGAGAATATTTAAGCTATGAATATACACACCATTTCTTCATACTATTTTTTTGTTAGGCGCGTTCTTCCTGTTGACTTCTGTTTTTAAAGATTTATTCTTCTGCTGATTTCGGTGTTAGAAGATTTTCCCTTCTTATTTACTTGCTCATCAGTAGATATTTTTCTCCTGTCCTAGCTTTTGTGTTAGAAGATTTGTTTGTCCTGCTATTTTGTGTGTAGGAATATGTGGTCTTTCTACTGACTTGTATGTTAGGATTATTCTTCCTGCTGACTTGTGCGTTAGACATATTCTTCCTGCTGGCTCATTTAGGTCTGTCCTTTCTGCTGATTTATTTAGGTCTGGGACCAAAAGATGCAGCAATAGAGAATGCAGTCAGCGACCCATAGCTTGACTGCTTGCATCAGAGTCAGCGAACCAGAGCTGACTAAGACCGTACTCCACCTCCACGTGGTGGTCCTGGAAACAGTCTGCAGCAGTGCAGTCTGGCTGAGCGAGTACAGATCGCAATGGGAAGGCAAACCCGGTCCCTAAAAAATGCTGTGCTGAAGTCGGATGTGTCGACCGAAAGGTGCAGATATCACAGCTACAGCATAAACAGACACAACGCAACCAGGGCGAACGAGGAAGAAGAAGAAGATTTAGGTCTATTATGTCTGCTGATTTATTTAGGTCTATTATGTCTGCTGATTTACTTAGGTCTATTATGTCTGCTGATTTATTTAGGTCTATTATGTCTGCTGATTTATTTAGGTCTATTATGTCTGCTGATTTATTTAGGTCTGTTATGTCTGCTGATTTATTTAGGTCTATTATGTCCTCTGATTCATGCTATACAGAGCTTCTACAAGTCTTGCAGAAATTATGTGAGGACAGCAAACCATAAGTCAGAAGAGTTCAGGACCACCACTGGTGTAAGACAAGGTGATATCCTATCACCTTACCTCTTCATACTCCTTATGGACGATGTCATCAAGGCATGTAAGGAGAGAACAAGAAAGTATTCAGTGGGGTACTGGAAGATGAGACAGGTCTATATTTCGGAGCTGGCATTTGCTGATGATGTTGCCCTGATTGCTAAATCAGAGGCACATCTCCAATCCAACCTGCAAGTCTGGAAGGAAGAGCTGGAGAAGAGAGGGATGGTCATAAGCAGCTCTAAAACAAAATCCATGGTGATATCACGAGAAGAAAGAAAACATCAGATTAAGTTGGGAGAACAGGTCCTGGAGCAGGTCGACCACTTTAAATATCTCGGAGCTATTATAGACCGAAAGGGAGGCATCAAAGAAGAGTTGGCCACTCGAAAAGCAGCGGCTGGGAGACTTTTTCAGGCCATAAATCGTGGATTCCTCAGCAAGAAAGAGGTTGGTAAGAAAACAAAGATGGCTGTATACCGCTCCACCTATGTCCCAGTCTTGACATATGGATGCGAGTCGTGGGCAATGACTACCACCCACAAAAGCCAGATCCAAACCTCAGAAATGAGGTATCTGAGGAAAGTGGTTGAAGTAACAAGAAGAGACATGGTCCGCAACCAGACGATCCGTCAAGGCCTAAAATCCCATCCGCTGCAGACCCAAATAGAACAGTCCCAACTAAGATGGTTTGGCCATGTCTGCAGAATGGGAGAAGATCGGCTACCACAACAAGCATGGGAAACAAAGAGCCAGGGATCCAGACCTCCAGGACGACCCAGAGTCCGCTGGGAGGACAGCGTTAGACAATCTTTGAAGGACCGAGGACTAGAATGGAACCAGGCCAGGAAGAAGACAGCTGATAGAATGGTCTGGCGCTCTCTCTTCCAAACCTCTACATCTCACGGTAGAAGGGGAACGACTAAGTAAGTAAGTATGTCTGCTGATTTATTTAGGTCTATTATGTCTACTGATTTATTTAGATCTATCCTTCTGCAGACTTATGTGAAGTTTGTTCTTCCTGTTTGCCTGTGCGTTAGAGATTAGTTTGTCTTGCTGACGTGTGTTTAGATTTATTCTGTTGCTGATATATGTGTTAGAAAATATTTGTTCTCCTTATTTACTTGAGTATTAGACCATATTTTTCTTCATGCTAACTTATATGTTAGATTTGTTTGTCCTTCTAATTTGTGTATATGAATATTTGTTCTTCCTGCTGACTTGTATGTTATTCTTCCTGGTAACATATGTTAAAATTTTTATTATTGCTGACTTGTATGTTATTCTTCTTGGTAACATATGTTAGAATATTTATTATTGCTGACTTGTATGTTATTCTTCTTGGTATAACATATGTTAGAGTATTTATTATTGCTGACTTGTATGTTATTCTTCCTGGTAACATATGTTAGAATATTTATTATTGCGGCTAATTTATGCATAAGAATATTTGCTCTTCCTGCTTATTTGTGTGTAAGAATTATTCTTCATGGTAACTTGTGTTAGAATCTATGTTCTCCTGCTGGTTTGTAAAGAGTTATTCTTCCTGGAATCCCATCTTAGGCGATTTGTTTTTCCTACTCATTTGTATGTGAGAATATTTGTTCCTTCTTCTGTCTTGTATGTTATTCTTCCTGCCGATTTGTATATTCTTCCTGATACCTTGTGTTAAAAGGCTTGTTTTTCCTGTTAACTTGTGTGTTAAAGATATTTGTTGCTTCTTCTGACTCGTATGTTAGAGTTATTTTTTCCTGGTAACACATGTTAGAAGATTTGTTTTTTCCTGCTTGCTTGGGTGTTAGAATATGTGTTCTTTATAGTGATTTGTGATTTATAATATTTGTTCTCCCTGCTGGCGTGCATGTTAACTTAAATTGGTGCAGCTAGATTCTATGCCTCATGGGCCACATTTGGTGCATCTAGTTTATATGCCATATTGTCTGAGTTAACAGCTACGTTTCTGTTGTCACACTTATTTCTGCTCCTCATGTTGCAGAGTCATTATGGTGGTGGGAGCTGGGAGAGGACCATTAGTTCGAGCATCACTTGCGGCAGCTCATGAGGCAGGCGTCAAAATTAGAAAACTCTATGCTATAGAGAAAAACCCAAATGCTGTCATAACGTAAGCACATTATGTCTGATTAATACATTTTCAATTGTGTTATCCTTTTCTTTTTTTTTTTATTTACTGCATGCATTGTCTCCTGTGTGAAGAATGCAGTGCAATTACAAAATGTTCAAAAAAAGTTATCCTTGTATGGGTACCTTTGCCATGTACGTTTACTGCTGGTCGTTATTACTGAAACTTTTTTTTTTAAGTTTTTTCAGCAGTATTTTTATTGCCTTGTTATCAGTAAATGAAACAGGAAAAAAAAAACACAGAGAAGTTTGCTTCTGCAACAAGAGTTAAAAGGTTTTTTTTTCCTCTAAAATAAATACATGTTTTAGATACATAAGAAAGGATTAAGCACATTCCTCATCCTTCCTTTCACCTGGATGTCTAAGGGGATGCACTACAGTGAAAACTAACTTTTGTTCTAATAATATTTTCACACTTTTTATATACTCAATGGACATAGTGCATGTCCATGAAACAAATTCTACAGTTTATTTTGTTAAAAAAAAATGTGGTTACCATGGTAACCCCAAAAAAATCAGCCATATTGGATTTTTAACCAATTTTCGAGAGCAAAAATCATGTGTTTCCCATTGACCAAATTTTATCAAATTGCACACACATGTTGTGACTGAAAAATGAAAAAAATTGATCACATGCTTTTTTTGATAAGTTTAAAATTCTATTTTTAATTATTTTTTTAAAAAATACACTGTATTTGTTTGAAAAAAAAAATATCAAAGCAAATTACCAAAATATCAAAAAAAGCATGTGATCATTTAAAGATATATATGTGTACTACATGCATTCCAAATTTGAGACTGATCTGTTAGATAGGGTGTTAGTTTTTAAATGTTTTGTTAATAAAATGTTAATTTTTTCAAAAATTCTTTTTACTCACCGAGTGCCTTTTGTCCAATATACTCCATTCTGGGGGGGGGGGGGGGGGGGGGGGGGGGGGGGGGGGCCCAAATGTCACTAAAATTCTCCAGCACTGTATGCTGCACCTCCTTCAGCTTTCTGCAGCTCCTCCTCTCGCCTTTGTCTTGCCTCTTGCCTAATTTTTCTTCTTTTTACAAGTTTGTCAGCCTCATATTTCTGGCTGTTGGCCAGACGTTTCCTTAATCGCACCTGTCCAAGGCGTTTTGAGTTTGTTCCAGATGCTTGACCATACAGCTTTTTTATTTCTGCACTGGCTGATGGACCAAAGTTGAACTCTCCAATGGCCACAAGGACACTGAATTTGACTGTTTTCAATGACACAAATTTCCGCTTGCTGCAACGACTCCATATAACATTGTGGAGGCTTTCATTTGCATTTTGAGTTGCACCTAGCTCACACTGCTTGAGCAGATGCTGATCAGTAAGATGCTCATAAATAGGGGCTAAGTGCCTATGGAGCATGTTGTAGTCTAGCAGAGTGTGAACCTTGGTCTTGTGTGGTCCGGCAGCTTCTCCTTTGGCCATGGAAGCCTGATAGAAACACCAGGACTTTTTTCCTGGCAGACAAAAATTATGTTGGGGTTTGTCGTTTGTCGAATACCCATGGTAGAGAGAAGCCATGATGGCTTGTTTCATCTCTGGGGCTGTACTATGCTGGCGGATGGCCCTGGTGTAGTAAATACCCAGTTTTCATATGGCATTTTGGGTCAGACGACCATGGCCATTTCCCCCAAGGGTGACTGTTTCCTGCAGTCAGTAATGAGTGCCTCAGTGCAGTGCCTAATTGCTTTGCGACATGGTTGTGGTTATGTCAACTTCTGGACCATACGGTTTGATGTCGTAGAGTCTGTTGTAGGCCTTGGAATCACCATCTGATAGCAAAACAGTGTAGCGTAGCTTGTGATTTGCCACTGAACGAAGCCAGAGAACCTCACAGGCTTTTACTTCCATCATTCCGGCTGACCCTTCATAATTACAGCAGCAGTCCTTCTGATGCTCTGCTGTCCATTGTTCAAATTTGTCAGGCTGATTTTTCAGTTGCCACTGTCCAGTATTCTCGCAGGTGGGACAGAAGGAAGACATAACGTGTGTATCGATGACCATGCCAGTCAAGATGTCGATAACACTGCCAACACCTATCAGTGACTTATGACCTCTAGTTAGCCATGTTGCATCAAAGCTGACAGCGATGTCAATGACTTCTTTTTTATTAATGGTACGATGCTGACTCTTAGCATGTTCAGCTCGGACGATGCTGACGGCACGTTGAAATACTGTAGAGTTGTGCATGGTATCCAAATGATCAAAAATTTGATCTGCATATTTCTGTACGTAGGATTAGCACAGACAGTGTTATGAGAAGCACCATTCTTGCTCGTTCATTTTTATATCAGATCGACTTGGGCCAGCGGTGAAAGGCACTATTGGATTAGCGATTTGAACTATAGGCCTATCGTATACTGGTATGCAGACATACGTTGATGATTAGCATACATCAGGTTGGTTATCATTCACCGCTGATTCGGTCGTAACATTGCTGGAAATTACACACTTTCGACGTGCTCTAACGGCAGAAAGTTGCTTTGCTTTCTTACCTTTTCTTCCCATTTTGAAGTAATAGAACACAATTTAATGAGATTTAGACTGTAATCAAGAGAAACATGTCGTACTACGTACCACGTTCAATGAAACAAAGTTATTTGTTTACGGTTGCAAGTACCTGTCGTTATGTTCCGGATTTGCGCAGACAAAGCTGAGCGTTGTTTCGACCAATCAGAAAGATAAACACCAATGCCTCATGAATGGGCCTTGACTGAGAGAATGGGGTCACTGCGTGACCTCTCCTTATAAGGAAGTTAGCATAAAACGATGGAAAATTTTGAATGCCAAATCAACGAGAGCTATGTGAAATAAACGTTTCGAATTTGCTATAATCCGGGAGACTAAGAAATGCCCTTTTCGGCGATACCAAATACTTCATGATGCGCTCAGTGTAACTAAGGTGTTATTGAGAGGCAAATCTTGCATTTTCGGCACAAATTTGCAAATCATAGCTTGGGAATATCTGAGGAAGGTGGTTGAAGTAACAAGAAGAGACATGGTCAGCAACCAGACGATACTTCAAGGCCTAAAAACCCAACCCCTGCAGACCCAAGCAATCTTTGGAGGACTAGAATGGAACCAAGACAGCCGATAGAATAGTATGGCGCTCTCTCTTACAAATCTCTACACCTCGCGGTAGAAGAGGAACGACTAAGTAAGTATAGCTTGGGGGTAGTGCCGAAAATATGCTTTTTGGCACATCAAGTGCATTTTTTATGTCATAAAACCTTGTTCAATCGATTCCTCAATGATTATTTAATAAAATAAGCTCAAAAGTAAAAAATTGATATTAAAGGCACCATTTCTGTAGAGCTTATAATTATTTGGATCAATACCAGTCCCTGCCTATTTCTTTAGCGTTTCTTCTGCCATTTTCCAGGTTTTGGTAGATTCTTTTGTCATAGCTCAGCTGTAGCTGCACATTTATTTGATAAATGTCTCTGATTGTGTTTACATAATATTTTGTCACGTCAGTTTAGAGAATATGAAGGAGGAAGAGTGGGGTGATAAAGTTGAAGTTGTGTCATGTGACATGAGGGAATGGGATGCCCCTGAGAAGACAGACATCCTTGTCAGTGAACTGCTTGGATCATTCGGTGACAATGAGCTTTCTCCAGAGTGTTTAGATGGAGCCCAGCGCTACCTGAAGGGTAAGGTTTCTCCTGTGGAAAAATAATTAATGGTGGTGTTCGAGTTATGTTTAGTTTTTACTTTGATTGTTCCTTGTTCGTCTGCTTTAAAAGTTAAAGAAAAATCTGCTCATCTGTTGATTACAGCACTCAAATTAAAAATGAAAGCAAACAGACAAGGTTCCTTGCACTTTAGAAATAGTAGAGAAAATAACTTGTTACATACAAAATCAAGGATAAAAAGGTAATATAAATTTGAAAATTTAATAATGATAAGAGAGTTCAGCAGCATTATTAGTACATTCATCAAAATATGTGTATAAAATACTGAGTTAACACATCTACTGGCATCACTACTCCCAGCAGCTAATTTCTGTACATACCATTCCCAGCATGCTAGTTCTGTATACACCAGTCAAGGGTTCTTGTAGCTGAACATTTGAAAATCCCTTTTTCTTTTCAACAAGGCTGTTGTTGCATTGCTCACCTTCCTCAAAGACAGACCAAACAGAAAAAAAAATGGAATATAATTTCACATAGGCTTAGTTTTTTTATTTATTTTTTCCTTGCATGCAGATGATGGCATTAGTATACCTGAAAAATACACCTCCTATCTGGCTCCTCTGATGTCTTCTAAACTCTTTAATGAAGTTAGAGGATCAAAAGTGGAGAAGGGAAAGTCACCAGAGGTGAGACAGTGCTGTATTTTTATTTTATGTGTGAATTTATATATATATATTTTTTTTCGATTTAAAACTTAAATTCTACATGTTTTTTAAGTTATTATAACTGAAATAATTTGGTTTGTACATCAATTTAATTTTAAATATGATTTAGCACTGTTGTACATCCTTTGGCAACCTTTGTCATTATGCAAGGTTTTAACATCCACATTCAGCTGATTTAAGTATACTTAACACTGTGACACAGTTCCCACCTGTATAACAGCAAGATTTTTAAACTGAATAATTATTTTTTTAGCTGGATATTTTTTTTTTTTTTGTTGCCAGATTCTGTTTATAATGTTCTTGAATTTTTAATCATTCTCAGTAATGCTTAGGATCACCCTATTTTGCAGGCTCCGTTTGAAATGCCCTATGTTGTTCGTCTCCACAACTATTCAACACTTGATAAACCACAACCAGTCTTCACATTTGTTCACCCAAATAAAGGTACATTTAAAAATTGCCTTTTTATGCACTGCCAGTTCATTATATCTTCTCTCATAACCAGTTTTTGTTGTCAACAAGGTCAATTATTCTATATTCCTCAGTGCGAGTTCTACATATGACTGCTATTTTTGTGCTCACTGTTTTGTGCTTCTATGTCTTTAGTTTCTGCTCTTCCTTAGTGATTCCTTTGCTGTGTACTTAGGTTTGCTGAGATCTAACGGATTTTCATGTCTTACTATCTCAGTTTGGTTTGATTCAGGAAATGATTTTGTAACCAATATTTAGTTTTCAGCAAAGCAACACAATTCAAGAAAATAAATAATCATAGGTCTGGCATTAGAACTGAACAATAGCTAGGCCAATAATTTGGACTCTAGTCTCAACGAAAATACATTTTTTAAAATAATTTTTATTTTTTGCGATCGATGAATACTGCAGCTCATGGTTCACTGGACTATCCTTTCTTTGAGCTGTTGCATATAGATTTTTGTCTTATTCAAGAATCTAAAGACAGTTTGCCTTAAGCTGATGTAACAAACTTTCTCATCTTGTGTGTTTTAATACACTGTATATATTAATTCTATTCTTTTTAAAAATGTTCTGTATGTTTTCACATTTTTTAAATATGTACATAACTCAGTGAAGAATGATACAGCCTTTGATTTTCATTAAACGTGTAGAGATTGCTTATTGCTTTTTTTACTTTAATGGATGCTAACAGAGTAGTGCCAGTGGGACAAGAGATGAGTAAAAGACACTGTTGATGGATAAAACATACATATAGGAACAATTGTTGATAGCATTGCCAGGCTCTCTATGTTCTGGAATCCTCAGTGTAAGAAAGGTAGATGGAGATAGAAAAACACAGGGGTAAAGAAGACTGGAAAGACTTTGTGCTGATGGCACAGGACATGAGGACTTGGCATAGGTTTGTTGAAGGCTCCTTGGGGAGCTGAAGAGTGATGGTCATGGTGGTTATTATTATTTGTCATGAACAAATATTAGTTTGATTGAAACAATTTGAAGAGACAAAGAACAAGAGTTGTAGTTTAACAGCTGAAGCATATCTCACATGCCACAGTTAAACAATTTAAGGTGAATAATTAATAACACCTGACTCAAGGTGACCCACCTTGAAGTGGTGGGTCAGCTTGGGTGCCTTGATGATATTGTGAGCTACATCAGCGGGAGCTTTTGCTCCTAGTGGGTTCAGCCATGCTGAGCAGGTCAAAATGGAAGGGACAGACAAAGTGGGCACACCTCTTTCCTCCAGGTTAAAGGAGGTTGGAGAGCAGGGCTGACAACCCTGCCAGAAAAACATATTTGTCACAGAAACTGAAACATTGGTGGAAAGAAATAAAAGCCAGAGTCAGGAAGAACCCTCGCAAGAGGGATGTATGATGCAGAGACCTGATGAAAGCCAGTCAATGGAAGTCAGGCTGCCATCACCACTTCTAACGACGAAGGCAAAAATTAGAATAGGCACCTGGAACATACGGACAATGCAGGAGGCCGGAAGGACAGCACAGGTAGCTGTAGAGATGAGACGATATGGAATAAAACTCTTAGGACTAGCAGAAACGAGAATAAATGGAACTGGTGAATTCATAACCAATACAGGGGAAAATGTCATTCAGGACACGAGGATGAAAACCACACACACACAGAAGGGGTTGCTATAATGATGTCCCAGGAAGCCAGAAAAGCACTAATAGAATGGGAATCAATATCACCCAGGATAATAACGGCAAGATTCCAGGGAAACGGGAAGAAAAATCACCATTATTCAATGTAATGCCCGTACAAACAATGCAGATGAAGATACGAAGCAAGATTTCTATGATGAACTCCAAGGAACATTGGACAAAACACACAGGAGAGACATTAAGATAGTAATGGGAGATTTAAATGCAAAAATAGGAGCAGACAAAAACTGTGAACTAATCATGGGAAAGAATGGCATAGGAAACAGAAATGAAAATGGAGAACTCTTTGTAAACTTTTGTGATTTGAATGACCTGGTCATCAGGGGGACTATCTTCCTACACAAAGACATACATAAGACCACATGGAACTCCCCAGATAGGCACACGCAAAATCAGATAGACCACTTCACCGTAGAAAGAAAATGGAGACGCTGCCTACAAGATGTTAGAGTAAAGAGAGGAGCTGACGTAGCATCAGACCACCACCTTCTCCTAGCATCACTGAGGATAAAATTGAGGGCGCACAAAGACAGCGCAGAAACGGTAAGCCCGAAGTATAATACCCAGAACCTTATGAACAAAGACACAAGAGTTCAGTTCAAACTAAAGTTAAGAAATAGATTTGAAGCACTGGAGAACCTTGAAGAGGAAAGTATAGATAATCATTGGTGCACAATTCAGGAAGCATACAGGAATACATGTGAAGAAGTTCTTGGCAAAAGAAATAAACAACAGAAGGAATGGCTCACAGAAAACACATAGACCCTCATAAGAGAGACATCAAACAACAAGTAAACAACTGTGAAGATGCAGAACAGAAAACACAACTGCCCACAATTTATTGGGAGCTAAACAGGAAAGTAAAAAAGAGTGCCAGGCAAGATAAAAGAGAATTTATTGAAAAACTAACAAAGGAAGCCTAGATTGCTACAAAAAAAGGGAGATTTGAAAACATTATATAATATCACTAGAACTTTATCTAAGAAACAGCTAAACCACAATACAACAGTGAAGAGCAGAGAAATACAAAGCATTAGCAATGAAGAGAAACAAAGGGCCAGATGGGCTGAATATTTTAAGGAAATCTGAAACCAACCAATACAGCAGCCCATCATAGAACCAGCAGAAGAGCCACTACAGTGCAACATGAACCCACCCACTAAACAAGAGATCTCTTGGGTAATAAAACAGCTAAATAATGGTAAAGCTGCAGGACCAGATGGAATACCACCAGAAGCCCCGAAGGCAGATATACCATACACTACAGAGTTGCTACACCAGCTCTTCAAGAAAATCTGGGGAAAAGAGACCATCCCAAAGAGCTGGAAGGAAGGCCACATTATCAAGCTGCCAAAGAAAGGAAACTTGACTGTATGTGGCAACTGGAGGGGTATAACACTGCTAGCAATGGCTGGAAAAATTTTGACCAGTTTTGTTGGACCGTATTAAGAAGGTGGTGGATGACAAACTCAGAGAAGAGCAGGCAGGAAAATCATGTACAGACCAGATAGCAACACACAGAATCATCGTAGAACAATCAAATGAATGGCAGACCCCCTTATTTATAAATTTTGTGGACTTTAAAAGGGGTTTCAATAGTATAGACTGTACTGTGATATGGAAAATCCTGAGACATTATGGAATCCCAGAGAAATTCATTAAAATCATCCAAGATTTCTACCATGAGGCCTCATGCAAAGTAGTGCACAAAGGAAAACTATCAGAGCCCTTCACAGTACACTGGGGTGTCTGCTATCACCAACAATTTTTCTCATGGTCATAGACTGGATTATGAGACAAACAACAGAAGGAGAGAAAACAGGAATCCAGTGGGCATTCAACAAACAGCTGGAGGATCTTGACTTTGCAGATGATTTGTGCCTTCTATCACATAGACATTGCAAGATATGCAGGCGAAAACAAATAGATTAGTGACAGATGCAGCAAAGATGGGACTACACATAAATGTAAATAAAACAGGAAATGAGGATAAATAATAGGCAGATGAATTCATATGAAGATCAATGGTCAAGTTATTGAAGAAGTAGAAAGCTTTACATATCTGGGGAGTAACATTGACAAAGGAGGGGGGACCGATGGTGACGTCTGTTCTAAGGTAAATAAAGCCAGATGCACTTTTAATGCCCTTTGACCAGTGGCGGCTTTCTTTAATGTGCTGTTGAGCTGCAGCACTCCCTATAAAAAAAAAAGGATTGCATACTGTCTCTACTAACGTAATCCGGACAGACCAAAAAATTGAGGTTACACCGGAAGGGTTGAATAACTTGAATACAAGACACAAAAAAAATTATCTAAGACCGTATCGTGGAGTGCTGCGAACGATTACAGTTCAAGTGACCTTGACCTCTTATAAGCGAATGCTTGTTATACACAGCTGCGTTTGGGTTGAATTTATTTAACTCTTTGACTCCGGAACAATGCTCTGAGCGTGGTTTTTAGACTATCACGAATGAAAATTACGGCATAAGGTGAAAAATAATTGCGGAGTCAAAGAGTTAACAAGTGCTGCAACGAAAGACAGCTCCAAGTGCAATGAACTGTAATTAAAGGGAAGTTACAATGAAAATTTTAAACACGAGAAATAGCAGCATAAATGTCTGTGTAACCTGGTTTGAAACTCGGGAAACTGCTTCGACTGACAAGGATTACTCCTAGTTGCAGTAAACTTTTAAAATAGCTTTTCAGATGTTCTTGACAGATTTTAGATGAGATATGACACTAATCATTTGTGTCTGGGTTGATATTTTACATGGTGGTCACAATTTGTGAGTGTACTGTTATGTACCGTATAGTATTTTAAATGAATGAACAGTGCAGCACCCCCAATGACAACCCCCTGGAACCGCCACTGCCTTTGACCAATATGGAACTCCTCAGCTATATCCAGGGAGATCAAAATCAGAATCTTTAACTCAAATGTAAAGTCAGTCTTGCTGTATGGCTCAGAGACATGGCATGTCTCAAAGAGTATCACCTCCAAACTACATATATTTGTAAATAGATGTCTCTGATAGATCCTCCGTATAAGATGGCCAGATGTAATAACAAATGTAGAGCTAAGGAAAAGATGCGGGAGCTGCCCTTGACTGGAAAAAGAAATTGGGGAGGCCAAGGAGAACTGGAGAGCAACTGTTTCAGCCCTACATTCCTTGGGGAACAGAAAGGAATGATGATGAATTAATAACACACGTTTTAGTAATAACAAAACACACATTTTAATTGTCTTTAAATACCTGGATGAGATTATTCAGTTGCCCTGTCTTGCAGATGAAGTTATAGACAACTGCCGCTTCAAGGCCCTAGAGTTCACAGCCGCTGACGACTGCGTGATTCATGGGTTTGCTGGTTACTTTGACACGGTTCTCTACAAGGATGTCATGCTGAGTAAGTTTAGAACTTGATCAAGAGACATTTTTTTACCATTCCACTTTTGTTGATCACTAAATTCAGTGCTGCACAGTATAAGAATGCAGTACCATAAGACAGATAGGATTAAAGAAAATTGATCACTCGTGATCTCAGTCATGATATTATTGATGATGATGTTAACCTTTAGCACGCTGCATTCTTTCCCCGAAAATGTGCCCTGCAGCTGCATTCTTTTTCTGTTTTATAGTGGATGACTCGTAAATTTTATAGTTTTTTGGTCTATTGCTCTAATTTTTGGACTGTATAGAAATAAATGAATGATGAATCTGGTGATGTAAATTTTGTTTGTGTACATGTTAGATGAGATAGGAAGAGAGGAATGGAAAGATGAAAAAAACGATAAAAAATTTAAAAAAAAATATTTTTGATTTTTTAAAAATTTAAAAAAATAACCAACAAACGGATAGTCCTTATCCCTTGCATCTCAATGAAAGTCATTTGACCAATACAAATCAAATGACGATCTTTTCGTTACAACCATCATCAGTTGCAAATCAACAAACGCCCTCGTCAGCAGTGACTTTCGGCCGTTACCCTAAACTTTTTCCATAAACCTAATTCTAACCCCTAACATTAGACATTACTAGCAATGACATTCTACTTTCGTTTCCATCTCTGCCATCCCCCATATTCTGAGAACCGATATCAGCGCTAATAAAGACAACAATCTCCTCGCCATCGCATCTGAGTCAGAATCCATTAGAATTATAGCGAAAATGGCCGCGTGTTCGATGCCGATTCCTTTCGATTTAAAAAATTCACAGAAAATAAACGCGGATAGCCATCACTAAAATAAAAACCGGAAAAGACAGTGAAATCTCTTTCACAGAAGAGTCAATTTTATCATCCGGTGTTAAGTCACGTGCACACAGAATCGAATCCAGGTTTGCCGACGATATCCGAGTGTCGAGATAAACCGCCTGCAGCGTGGAGAACATAGGAAAACTCAGGCGGGAGCTCCCGCCTGCAGCGTGCTAAAGGTTAAATGGATCCTTCTTAGTTGAATTCACAGCCACATGCAACAACAAAATTATCTTTTCACCTTCTGCCCATAAACGTAGTGAGGTGATACAAGAATAGTGGGGCGGTAAGATAAGAGAATAAATGCAGCAATTGATAGCCAGATTTCCATTGCAGAAACACTCTTACAAGATGTGGACTCAAAATAAATCTTGATAACAACATAAACAAAGTTCAGAGAAATAACAAATCTTGGTAGCAACATAAACAAAGTTCAGAGAAATAATAAATCTTGGTGGCAACATAAACAAAGTTCAGAGAAATAATAAATCATGGTGGCAACATAAACAAAGTTCAGAGAAATAATAAATCTTGGTAGCAACATAAACAAAGTTCAGAGAAATAATAAATCTTGGTAGCAACATAAACAAAGTTCAGAGAAATAATAAATCTTGGTAGCAACATAAACAAAGTTCAGAGAAGTAATAAATCATGGTGGCAACATAAACAAAGTTTAGAGAAATAATAAATCATGGTGGCAACATAAACAACATTTAGAGAAATAACAAATCTTGGTAGCAACATAAACAAAGTTCAGAGAATGAATAAATCATGGTGGCAACATAAACAATGTTTAGAGAAATAATAAATCATGGTGGCAACATAAACAAAGTTCAGAGAATGAATAAATCTTGGTAGTAACATAAACAACATTTAGAGAAATAATAAATCATGGTGGCAACATAAACAATGTTTAGAGAAATAATATATCTTGGTAGCAACATAAACAACATTTAGAGAAATAATAAATCTTGGTAGCAACATAAACAAAGTTCAGAGAATGAATAAATCTTGGTAGTAACATAAACAAAGTTCAGATCAATAATAAATCAAGATAGTGGCAGCCATTTCATTTGCTTGTGGTGCACTCTCCCTTCGGCAGGCATGCTAGGTTTTAGCCGCCTTTAGGGAAGTACCCAGCTTTAATATTTATTTTTATTTAGATTCTTATGTGTCCTATTCAGCTCTCACTTTGTTTCCTTTCCCTGGCGAAGGTCTTGTGGCCACAACGTTGGTTATCTTCTTTGTCTTTTGTCCTCGTAAGACGAGTCTCCTTTTTTGGATTTTTATTTTGTTTTTCATATGCATCCAACGTAAATCAAGATAGCAGCATAAAGTTCAGAGAAATAATATAATATTTTGGTAACAACATGAACAAAGTTCAGAGCAATAATAAATCATGGTGGCAACATAAACAATGTTTAGAGAAATAATATATCTTGGTGGCAACATAAACAGAGTTTAGAGAAATAATATATCTTGGCGGCAACATAAACAAAGTTTAGAAAACTGAGAGTGGGTGTCAAAGATACAAAAGTTAAGAGGAGCTTTTGTTGTATTGAAAAATGTATAGAAGTCACAGTCCAACTCAAAAATAAGAATGTTTGGTACAGGTTTCCTGCAAGAGGACCAGCTACAGTTGTGGTGGTGGTGGCTCTATGCTCCATGAGGAGCACAAGAATTATCTCATCAACAGGTATTGTACCGGAGACACACTCTCCGGGCATGTTCAGCTGGTTTCCCATATTTTTTCCAATAAAAGTGAGTGTTATTAACCAGATGTTGTAGGAGGCAGATTATTATTTTTTTTTAAGACCCAGTAAAGAGATTGGTCCTTGCTAGGGTGCTCTGTTTCTCTGTATGTGTTTCTTTGCAGCTTTCAGTTTTTCTGTTTCATACAGCCTTTCTGTTTCCCATAGCCTTTTTTTTTTTGTCTCATATTCCTGTCTCCCATAATCTTTCTAGTTTACAGAATCTTTGTCTCAATCTAACATAATCTTTCTAGCTTACAAAATCTTTGTCTCATTCTCACACCAGCAACAACTCTCCAAATGACCAAATCACTCATACGAACAACAAAGAAAGAAAGGTTTACAGACATAAGGCCAGTCCTGATCCTAATGACATCATTGGCCATCTTATGAGGAGGGATCAGAGCACCATTTTTCGGCTCAGAACACGACATATATCACTCAGCAGTCACTTGAACAGAATCCAACCACAACACTCTCCAGAGTGCCAGCTATATAACTACCCCTATGAAACTGTTGACCACCATCTCCATGAGTGCCCAGCACTCAATGATGTTAAGAAAATGCTCCTTCCTCCGAGGCCAGATAAGTGGAACACCTTGTACAGAGAAACAAAACAACTTGCGAAAACATGCAGATATCACTACATGGCATTGGGCCGAAGGGCGAGAGCCCAAGCGCCGCTGGATCAATAACAACAACAACATTCTCTCACAATCTTTCAAACTTACAAAACTTTTGTCTCAGTCTCACACAATATTTCAAGCTTATAGAATCTTTGTCTCAGTCTCACACAGTCTTTCTAGCTTATAGAATCTTTGTCTCAGTCTCACACAGTCTTTCTAGCTTACAGAATCTTTGTCTCAGTCTCACACAGTCTTTCTAGCTTACAGAATCTTTGTCTCAGTCTCACACAGTCTTCCTAGCTTACAGAATCTTTGTCTCAGTCTCACACAGTCTTCCTAGCTTACATCTCACACATTTTTTCTGTATGACAGTCTTCATCTATTTCTGACAGTCTTTTCTGTGTGTATCACTCAATCCATCTGTGTTTCATACATTTTTTTTCTTTGTTACATTCATTCATTCTGTCTCACACATTTATTCAGTTTCATAAACCCATATTTAGATATGGAGGTTATTGAAAGTTATGTTTCAATTATTATTTCAAGACACATTTTGCGTTATTATCTCAAGACACTGAAATTCATGCCTATTTTTATAATTGTTATGCCTTGTTTTGGATAATTTAATATTGTACCTTCCTTGTGTCTCTTAGGGATTGTCTCTTGTCTTGTTCCTAGATTTTCTTCAAGAGGTAGTCCATTATTTCTGTAGTGAATAGAATATCAGCTTGTGGGGGAGATTCCATGTGGCCATTCAGGGTGCTCCCCCCGTGTTTCTCCAGGGTGACAGTGAAAGAATTGGATTGCTGCTCCTTCAGGTTTGTCATAAGAGGCAACTAATATGAGGCTGGCTACAAGCTACAGCACAACAACATTATATGAATGCTTTGGTACAGTCTTCTGCGAGGGAGCCAGATGCAGTGATGAGGAGCAAAGAAAAAGGAAGTGATGATGATGCAGCCCTTCCTCAACTCTTGAACCTGGGGGACCAGTTTTGCTGCCTTAGTCTGGCCTCTAGCCTATGACCAAGTCTGGCCTCTAGCCTATGACCAAGTCTGGCCTCTTGCCTATGACCAAGTCTGGCCTCTTCCCCGTGACCTTTTCATGTTGGTTGAACCTGGCAATGGAAGGCCAGGCTTCAGCTGACTTAGCTGCTGCTCCCGCTTCAGGGTGCAGCAGAAACAGAATAGGGTGTAGGTTACAGTTGAAAAAAAAATGACCTTAGACACATTTAATAGCGTGAAAGTGCTGACCTAATTCAGAAACATCTATGTAGTGATAAATGTTAAATCCAGTTTTGTCTGAATTATCTCCAGCGTGCGACATTTAGTGTTTGTAACATTTCCCTTAATTTTCTTACTTTAATATGTTGTTCCACCAATCCATAGATGTTTGAAACATTTTTCTTGTGATAGCAGTGTCCAGATATCTCAGAATGCGGACATGTGTGTTGAGTTTATTGTGCTATTTCTGCCTTTGGCATGTTGTACTCGGCATCTAATATGAGACTGGCAACCTCATCGTGTAAAATACATTTCTAAAGAAACCTCCACTACAGGAGCATGTGAATTCTTTGTGCAGGCTTCCAGTAAGGGGACTAGCTACAGTGGTGGTTCTATGCTCCATAAGGAGCGAGAAGGAAAATGATGACGAAATTGGGAAAATGTAGTCAAGAATGTATGTTCCTGTAGTCAAGAATGTATGTTCCTCTTGTCAAGAATGTATGTTCCTGTAGTCAAGAATGTATGTTCCTGTAAAGAATGTATGTTCCTGTAGTCAAGAATGTATGTTCCCAGTAGGAGTGAGTAGGCCTGATTGTACACGGACAAAGTTGACAAAAATTTCAGGTTGATTACTAAAATATATTTATTCATGTTTCTTGCAGGTTCCCATAAATCTTGACAGAAATTCCACTGTGATTGTGTACATCTGGCGTAGGTGCACAAGCAAAAATGTCTGGTATGAGTGGGCCTTTCATGGTGGTGGACAAGTAACACCTATACATAATCCTAAAGGAAGATCATACACCATTGGAATGTGAGGAGTTAACCAAAAAAAAAAATATTAAATCAAGCCTTACATATTACTGATTAGTCTTGTAGTTGGTAGTTTAATGTAAAAGACTACTTTTGTATGAATTACTTTTGTACTATTAATATTTTGCAGATGAAAAATTCATCATGTGTTCTAACAGACATATAAATTGCTGATGTATGTGATATATTGTTCACACATGTCCAGGTCACTTAGTGCTTAGGTGATCAGTGCTATCTTGAGTCATAACGCATTTCTGTTGATTTTTTGTTGCGTTATTTCCATCAGCTAGATCTGCATCTATCCTTCAGTTCTGTCACGGTTTGCCCTTCATGTGCTCTTTAGTCCACCCCTTTTTGCCTGTCCTTGCTGGTACCATGTTTATTGGCTGACAAGTCATATGACAGATCATTTGCCATTTGTTAGTATTCTTGTATCTTGCATGGCATCTCTTGTTTGATCCTGATCCTAAGGTTTTCATATTTCCAAGTTTCCCCTGCAAACACACTTTAGAAGAAGCCTTGTTAAGTATCTTTTTATGAATATTTGAAAACTGATTTGTCTTGTCTTATTTGCTTGTTACTTTTCTGATTCATACACAAAATAACCTCAACATTTATATTTAAACAATACAAGCTTAACCCCTTGGCTGTCCAGATTTCCAGGCATTTTGTCACTGCGCAATTAAATTTTTTAATTGCACTTGTGTCCTCATCTGTACCTACTGTGAGGTCCGTGACATTACTCCCTTTGTGAGTGTACCTGCCTTATACAGTGGCAGTCCATTTAACAGGACTTGATTGTTACTTTTGATACTAATTTTCATCACTTTGGTTTTTGTATTGTTTATAAATAAAATACAAGTGTTTTGGCTAATTGTCAAGTGCATTGATTTTGTCCTATGTTGAAACTTCATTCAGATACTGGTGTATAAATAATATAGTAATTAATTTTGTAAGTGCTTTATATAAACTGACAAAATCATCAGTACCATACCAAAAGAAGTTATAACACCAGAAGATATATAAATATTGAAACTGCATTTTTAACAGGGAGTGTCACATGGTACAGTGATGTGCTATAAATTAATGATGTACAATCTATTTCCATAATGGTGTAAGACAACACCAACCATCTGAAATGTGAAGTGGAATTGGCTACACCAGGCACTGATTGAGGTGATCATCGACAAGAAGATCCCAGAGACAAAAAATAGGCTTCAAGAAACCGAGGACATTGCTAACAAAAAGTCTCTGGACATGGATGTGAAGAATATGGCTTTATGTTGAGTTTGTACTGTTGAATGATTGTGAATCTTGGCCACTGAATGAACAAACAGAAAAATGAGTTCCTTTTAAAGAACACTTCAGAGGAGGGTGCTAAGCACAACAGACAGCAATGAAAGCAAATAAGGAAATATTATAGGGTTGTCGTATTACAGAATCACTGCTAAAGAAAAGAGCCATCTTACATTATCCCAGATTTAGAAAGATGGGTCCAGAGAGCATTGTGACCATGGGAAAAGTCAAAGATAAAAGTAACAGAGGTAAGCGGAGAAGATGATCTGAGGTGACATGAAAAGGTGGCTGGAAGAACAGAGCATCTGAAAGTGTGAAAGGATCAACAACAGGCTACTGAACATCAGTAACACTCGGATTAGCATGTTTTTACTGCTTGCCATGAGATCAGTGTTATTTTCTTGGGATCTTTATCACTTTTAGCTTATCTTCATCTTATCTATGAGATTCTTTGTTACTTTCACTATATCTTTCATCTTCTCTGAGATATTTGATACTTTCACCATATCTTCCATCTTCTCTGAGATATTTAATACTTTCACTATATCTTCCATCTTCTCTGAGATATTTGATACTTTCACCATATCTTCCATCTTCTCTGAGATATTTGATACTTTCACCATATCTTCCATCTTCTCTGATCTTCCATCTTCTCTGAGATATTTAATACTTTCACCATATCTTCCATCTTCTCTGAGATATTTGATACTTTCACCATATCTTCCATCTTCTCTGAGATATTTAATACTTTCACCATATCTTCCATCTTCTCTGAGATATTTGATACTTTCACCATATCTTCTATCTTCTCTGAGATATTTAATACTTTCACCATATCTTCCATCTTCTCTGAGATATTTGATACTTTCACCATATCTTCCATCTTCTCTGAGATATTTGATACTTTCACCATATCTTCCATCTTCTCTGAGATATTTGATACTTTCACCATATCTTCCATCTTCTCTGAGATATTTAATACTTTCACCATATCTTCCATCTTCTCTGAGATATTTGATACTTTCACCATATCTTCTATCTTCTCTGAGATATTTAATACTTTCACCATATCTTCCATCTTCTCTGAGATATTTGATACTTTCACCATATCTTCCATCTTCTCTGAGATATTTAATACTTTCACCATATCTTCTATCTTCTCTGAGATATTTAATACTTTCACCATATCTTCCATCTTCTCTGAGATATTTGATACTTTCACCATATCTTCCATCTTCTCTGAGATATTTGATACTTTCACCATATCTTCCATCTTCTCTGAGATATTTAATACTTTCACCATATCTTCCATCTTCTCTGAGATATTTAATACTTTCACTATATCTTCCATCTTCTCTGAGATATTTGATACTTTCACTATATCTTCCATCTTCTCTGAGATATTTCATACTTTCACCATATCTTCCATCTTCTCTGAGATATTTAATACTTTCACTATATCTTCCATCTTCTCTGAGATATTTGATACTTTCACTATATCTTCCATCTTCTCTGAGATATTTCATACTTTCACCATATCTTCCATCTTCTCTGAGATATTTGATACTTTCACCATATCTTCCATCTTCTCTGAGATATTTGATACTTTCACCATATCTTCCATCTTCTCTGAGATATTTAATACTTTCACCATATCTTCCATCTTCTCTGAGATATTTAATACTTTCACCATATCTTCCATCTTCTCTGAGATATTTAATACTTTCACTATATCTTCCATCTTCTCTGAGATATTTAATACTTTCACTATATCTTCCATCTTCTCTGAGATATTTAATACTTTCACTATATCTTCCATCTTCTCTGAGATATTTAATACTTTCACTATATCTTCCATCTTCTCTGAGATATTTAATACTTTCACTATATCTTCCATCTTCTCTGAGATATTTGATACTTTCACCATATCTTCCATCTTCTCTGAGATATTTAATACTTTCACCATATCTTCCATCTTCTCTGAGATATTTGATACTTTCACCATATCTTCCATCTTCTCTGAGATATTTAATACTTTCACCATATCTTCCATCTTCTCTGAGATATTTGATACTTTCACCATATCTTCCATCTTCTCTGAGATATTTGATACTTTCACCATATCTTCCATCTTCTCTGAGATATTTGATACTTTCACCATATCTTCCATCTTCTCTGAGATATTTGATACTTTCGTCATATCTTCTCTGAGATATTTGATACTTTCACCATATCTTCCATCTTCTCTGAGATATTTGATACTTTCACCATATCTTCCATCTTCTCTGAGATATTTGATACTTTCACCATATCTTCCATCTTCTCTGAGATATTTAATACTTTCACCATATCTTCCATCTTCTCTGAGATATTTAATACTTTCACTATATCTTCCATCTTCTCTGAGATATTTGATACTTTCACCATATCTTCCATCTTCTCTGAGATATTTGATACTTTCACCATATCTTCTCTGAGATATTTGATACTTTCACCATATCTTCCATCTTCTCTGAGATATTTGATACTTTCACCATATTTTCCATCTTCTCTGAGATATTTGGTAATTTCACCATACTCTATTTTTTTTTTTTTTTTTCTATGAGATCCTTGATACTTTCACTATATCTTCCATCTTCTCTGAGATATTTGATACTTTCACCATATCTTCCATCTTCTCTGAGATATTTGATACTTTCACCATATCTTCCATCTTCTCTGAGATATTTGATACTTTCACTATATCTTCCATCTTCTCTGAGATATTTGATACTTTCACCATATCTTCCATCTTCTCTGAGATATTTGATACTTTCACCATATCTTCCATCTTCTCTGAGATATTTAATACTTTCACCATATCTTCTCTGAGATATTTGATACTTTCACCATATCTTCCATCTTCTCTGAGATATTTGATACTTTCACCATATCTTCCATCTTCTCTGAGATATTTGATACTTTCACCATATTTTCCATCTTCTCTGAGATATTTGGTAATTTCACCATACTCTATTTTTTTTTTTTCTATGAGATCCTTGATACTTTCACTATATCTTCCATCTTCTTTGAGATATTTGATACTTTCACCATATCTTCCATCTTCTCTGAGATATTTGATACTTTCACCATATCTTCCATCTTCTCTGAGATATTTGATACTTTCACCATATCTTCTCTGAGATATTTGATACATTCACCATATCTTCCATCTTCTCTGAGATATTTGATACATTCACCATATCTTCCATTTTTCTCTGAGATATTTGATACATTCACCATATCTTCCATCTTCTCTGAGATATATGGTAATTTCACCATACTTAATTTTTTCTATGAAATCTGTGATACTTTTTCACTATATCTTCCATTTTCTCTGAACTATCTTTGTACTTTCACAATACTTAATTTTATTTCTATGAGATCCTTAATACTTTCACTATATCTTCCATCTTGTCTGAGATATTTGTTAATTTCACCATACTTAATTTTTTTTCTATGAAATCCTTGGTACTTTATCGATGCCTTCATTTTTTCTATGAGATCCTTGGTACTTTCACCATACCTTAATTTTTTTTCTGTGAGATCCTTGATACTTTCACCATGTATTCTATCTTGGTACTTTCACCATACCTTAATTTTTTTCTATGAGACTTGATACTTTCACCATAAAAAGATACCTTTCCATGAAACCCCTAGTACTATCACCATACCTTCCTAAGAAGATACCTTTCTATGAAATCCCTTCCCTGAGATCCTTAAGTCTTTCACTGTTGAAAAGATCTAAGCAGTGTCAGCAGATCTTTATGAGAATATGATCACGTCTGCCACAAGTTTACAAGAGCTGTCATATTTGTTTGTTACATATATCAAAATACACTCATTATTTCATTCTTCTTCTTTGGTCCTTGGCCACAAACTGACTGACCAACACGCCTGGTGGCATCATGTAGGGCAACAACAAACTGTCTCCATTTTGCTCGGTTGACAGCCATCCATCGCATGGTACCCCAGCTCTGGTTCATGCTCAGTATCTCTGCCTTCACAGTTCTCCACTTTTGGCCGTCCTTGCTTTCACTTTCCTTCTGGAGTCCATAGAATGGCAGTTCTGGTGATATTGAGTCAAAAATAAAGTATGACCCAACAATGAATACATTAGAATATCAATTATCTGACCATCGCCAAAATAAATTACAGTATCTATTTTTAGTGCACTAACCAAGGTGATTCTGATGATGAAGAAGAAGAGGAAACGTAAAGCGGACCCAATTACGCGGGGGCCTTCACTATCTTAGAAACTGCGATGGCATGGTTTGAGCGACAGTCTGAATGCAGTTCTACAGAAATACTGCTTTTAAACAGGATGAGAGACCTTGCTGTGAAAAAAGACAGTCTTCCATAACACAAAGAAAAATTGAAGATTTCATTAACATTTAAAAATATAAACTTTCACAAGATTCATTATAATTTTTTTCTCTGCAATTATTTGTGTTTGTTTATTTTTGTTTATGTTAAATAAAAAGTGTGATTTATAGTTGAAACCATGTAAACAATTTAAGTTCAAAATAAATATAATATACATTGTTTCTTCAAAACTTTTTGGTTACTATTTACAAACCATTTCCTAAATCAATTAAATTTTTTTTTATAACACTTCATATTTCAAAATACAGGAGTAATAACCTTGCGTACAATAATTTAATAGACCTAATTACACTTTGTTTCATATAGACTGGTTATTCTCATGCATGTTTTATCCGAACTATTTGATTAACTGAACCAACCTTGGTCCTAATTAGTTCGTATAATCTACTTTCTCCTGTAGTCACATAAGTCTGATAGACCAAAGGATGAATTGGACTATATAATGTCATTAATACCATGTGTGTGCCAGTATTGCTAATATTAAACATGTTAACGTTTTTCCCTTTTGTGGTCACAAGTATTGAGTCCACTTATCCACATGTGGCCATCTTTGTATATTCTTTACCCTTCAGCTTCCCAAGGGGCATAGGCCGTAAACTACTTTCTTTCTATTGGTAGTAGACACTGTTGAGGCATTAAATATACACAGTCTAGAATGATGGATGGGAAAATGTAGAGAACAACACAACAGAAGATATTCTGATCATCAGAAGGTTCATCTGTTATGCAAGTGCTACAGAACTAGTTTTTTACACTGATGTTGCTTCTTGCTCTTTTGCGACCAATACCAAGTTAAAGACTCCTTGGCATTATCTACACTGTAGATCTAGGCTTTTCTGCAATTTTGAAACATGTTGAGGTGAAGTCATGAGCTCCAGTTTCTCCATCCTGGCTTGCACTTAAAGGATCATCACATCTGGTCCCAAGCAAGGAGGGAGAAGTGTGTAGCATACCATGCATTCCATACCATCCAAAGGGGCTCTACAAATATGCAGAGCTAAAATAATGGGCTCTCTCAAGGAATTGTCACATCCTACACAGAACCACCTCTCAGCTCCCTCTGCCTGTCATGGGTTCATAGTGAGGTCCTCCTGCATGCAGCCAATCAGGTAAAGGCCAGAGTTACGCCTGGGGCTCAAGAGACTCCTCCAAGCTTGGTGTACAATGCTGGGTTCTCAACATGTTTCACCACAGGGGGGAATCCCTGGATGTCAAGAGTCAGGGCATAATTAGCCTCACAGACAGGTTCACTTCCACACCTGTATACTATGGCATTGTACTTAGCTGGTGGTCATATATGGATGACTCCAGATATGCATTTATACTCTGATTGAGCCCTACCTACTTGTTCGTGACTTCTAGAAATCATTCTCATTTTTAAATTTTTTTTAAATGTTAATATGAAAGAAACTCCGGAGTCATAAGCATACACAGATGAATTTGCATGTCCTCACAATAATGGACTCTGGCAATATTTAGTCTAACTTGTCTTTAAACAAAAAAAATTATGAGCCTTGTAAGTCAGTTGCTAGTTTTCATACTTTATTCCATCAGCTGTTTTTCAGAAATTGTACATAAATATTAAGTAACGTGTGCAGGTCCTACTATGATATAGTGTTTTGATCAACAAAATAATGAGGACATTGCTGGGGCATGATTCATTCACTGAAAGTTAATTTGACATCTAGAAATGTGTTATTTCCATACTACTGGACAAAAGTTAAGGGCCGCCATTCAGTTTAGACAAGGTTTATATAATTCTTCCTGAGCAGGGTCGATTTTCCAAATGTCCAGTAGCTTGAAATCTCTCAAGAAGTCACTGAATGGTAGAGTGGGACACTGCTAAACGTCTTGCAACATGACGAACAGATTGACCATCCTGAATCCATGCCATGGCTCGACCACGGTCTACAGTGCTGAGACTTCTCCTTGGTCGCATGGCTAATGCAGTGATCATTTTGACCACTTGTCATACTGATTTATTGCATACCAACGGTGAACACTCTTTACCGATGATCATTTTCCACGTGTATTCAAATTCAACTCACTTTTTCACCTTTTGAACTAGTGGGGCGTGTTGCAAAAACCACAAGTTTTTGCAGCAACAATGGCAATTTTCAGGTGTATACACATTTTCACTTGTCTTTACAGTTTGCCAATCAATTATATAAACCTTGTCTAAACTGAATGGTGGCCCTTAACTTTTGTCCAGTAGTATATATACTTGTAAGATATTATATCTGATCCACTTCTGTGTCAGTGGAATTGTAGTTGACAAACAAATAAGGAACACATGAACATGCTTAATGACACATTTTTAAGAGGAGCCACGTCTGATAAAAATTGAGAGCTAGAAAAAAATATTGCTGGAGGGGAAGTTCTAGGATAGGAGAATACTTAAAAAGAAAAAAAAATCAGTAACAAAAGAGCATGAACAAATCATTCAAAGGATCAGAATCTGTTCGCTTGTTCTGTGATGTGTTGAGAAGAATTAATTTATAACATCTTGTGACAGCTGGCAAAGCTGATCACACATAGAAATAAAAGATGGCAAAAAGACAAGATAATTTGACAAGACAGCGCTAAAAGGGTCAACAGCAGAATAGATAGTGAACAACAGAGACCATAAGTGGTAGAGAGGTATGATTAATTTGTACATTTAGTGTAACACTTGTAGATAAAGAGTTGACAGAAGTATGAAAAATGTTCTCAAAAAGAGAGATTAATGGAGATGCTTTGTAATCATCTTTCATAATGAAGATAAGGTGATAGTGATGGCTTAAAGCAGAGTCGGCAACCGGTCGATCCTGATCTACTAGTAAATGCCAGGGGATCATTTGGTATATCTCTAGGTGGTTGTATGGGGGAAATAATTTTTCACCTAGGTAAATTGCGGACTAGCCCTTTCCTTCCGGCACTTTCAAGGTATAGTGTCCCTATCTTTAAAGGCACTTTCACAACATTTCTAGTGAAAACCCCCAAGCTAGCGTGTTAAAGTTTATTTTATTCATGAACTGCTTAACGTAAGAGGAGATCTTTTGTTTGAAGTGAAGTTAAAATTCTGTAAAATATCATTTAGTTTGAATTGTCCACCATTTGGTTGATAGAAATGCAAGAAGCAGGTCATCATGCCAAGATAAAAGTTACAGTAAGGCTGCATTTATTTCATATTCTAAATACTCTGAAAATAGACATGGTTTTATCAAAAACAGACATGGTTTTATCAAGGTAGATCTTTAAAGAACTCAGTGGTTCCATAGTAGATCCCCCACAGATCCTGGGTTGCCTATTGCCGGTCTAAAGTAATGAAAGTTTATTTCCCATTTTTATTTATGAGCTGTGAAAATATTTTAAAAGTTAAATGACATTCAGTAGGAAAGCATGACAACAGTTCATAATACGATCATGAGAAGAGCCCTTCTGTCAGACAAATGCCTTGGGCCATTAGGTTTTTGGACCATGTATTTCCCAGAGGAGACAGGAAGAATAGGACAACTGGTATCTCAGCCATGTAGTAAGAGGCAACTAATGCTGACAGTCTCATCGTGTAAAACAAATTATTACACAAACTACCACTGCAAGAGCTCATGAATGCTTTAATGCAGGTTGACTAGGGACTAGTTACACTTACAGTGGTTGCTTCCTGCTCCATAGGGGACACAAAAAGTAAATGATGATTAGGTTTTTAACACTCATGACAGGCTCAGTCATTTTGCCCTGTGATCTCTCCCCGCCCCCAGATGTCATTTTCTTGTTAATATTTTTATTTCTTTAAAAAAAAATGTTTATTTTAGATGGTGGTGTAGTTTTGACAAGAACCTTTAGACCAACATTAAACTAGTAGATGACAGTATTTGTATTTTAAACTGCAGTAACGTGAAAGTTGTATCACAGATATTATAATTAAAATATCACCAGACATAATTTATTGAAAGCCATGAAAAAAAGGAAAGTACAAAGACAAAAGGACAAAGAGAACAACAGCAATTTCAGTTGGAAAGAACCACAAAAAAGGATGGCCAGGAAACAGTTTTTTGAACAGTTACCAAGAAGACGAGCAAAAAATAATAGAATTTTGTTGCATGCAAATGTCAGTATGAAGACATATGTCGAGTATGAAGACAAATGGAAATGTGAAGACAAATGTCAAGTATGAAGACAAATGTCAAGTATGAAGACAAATGTCAAGTATGAAGACAAATGGAAGTGTGAAGACAAATGTCAAGTGTGAAGACAAATGTCAAGTATGAAGACACATGTCAGTATGAAGACAAATCTTGATTGAATGTGATTTGATCAGATATATCATTCAGTAAGCCCCAGCCCCAGGGATCTGATGAAACGAAGACAACAGGACAACTACAACCTCAGGCACATCAAGATTAATATGAGGTTTAGCATGAGGCTGGCAACCTCGTCATCTATAGCACATTGCTACATAAACCACCACTGACAGAGCATGTGAATGTTTGGTGCAGGCTTACGGCAAGAGGGCTAGCTGTAGTCGTGGCCCCATACGTAGCGAACAGGAAAATGATGATTATCATTTATCAAGTCCTGCAGTATGGTTTATGTTGTATGACTCAGTGAATTGTTACGTAGCATTGTGTTATTGGGCCATCCATAAATGACGTCCACAAAATTCTGGCATTTTTTTACCCTCCCATCCCCCCATGTCCACCTCTAATTGACCCCTACCCCCTTGTGGACGTGGATGTCCACTCCCCATGGTCTTGAGTAAACACATAAGCTTACATTTTTAATCACCTACCTATACTTAAAACTTAATTTAGTTCTATACAATACATCATTTGTATACAGATAACTCAGTTTTATGTGAAACACGATTTACTAAATATTGCACATTACATAGTAACATACAAGTCTCATCTCAGTGTTCCGTATAACTCAAACAGTTTTAACTTAATATCTTACAGTAAGTAACAAAAAACACTCATCATCATCAGTTGCCATCTCCACAACGAAGGTTGGCTGTAATGGATCTCCAACGTCTTCTGTCTCTTGTCTTGGTGGTGCACTCTGATAGACTCTTTCCTGTCCATCTCTTGATGCTGTCTTCCCCTTGAACTTTTGCCTTCAGCTCTCCCCTCTGTTATGGTCTTCTGCAAGGTGTTATGCCTTTTTATGTGGCCAAAGTATTTTAGCTGCCGAACTTTGATTTCCCTCATTAGTTCTCTTTTCATACCTAGATTTTCTAGGACCTCTTTATTTGTTTTCATCTCTTTCCACGAGATACTCCCCATTCTTCTATATATCCACATTTCAAGAGCCTCAATTCTTTCTTCCAAATGCTTATTCATCGTCCATGTTTCAGCACCATACAGAAATGCAGAATATATATAACACTTTAGTTAAAAAACACTAAAGCTATGTAAATATGCAAAAACTATGCACATCATAATACAGTCGGTTTCCTAAGTTCAAGACACCTCCTAAACCGGCACAGTAATTATTTTCAATATTAAAAGTCAATTAAAAATGAAAGTTTTGACAGTTAATGAGGCAAAACAATTATGTGACAAAACTTTATAAACAAAGTAAGAAATTTGATCATGAAAGCATAATTTTATAAATTTAAATCTTAAATTAATTGTTTATTGAAACTGATTATCTTACTTTTTCTAGGATGTCTTAAACTTTTTAAACAAAGTGTACTGTAGTAATATTCTGAAGGATAACTCTTAACTGCCACAATATTAATGTGAATGTTTGCCATTCATTTAGCACTGAATTCAGACTGCAACCAGTTGAACAGGCTGCGTACAATAACGACCCTATTGTCAGAACTTTGTTGTTCTCATTGCTTTGGTGCAATGTCTGCATCACCAACATCATTGTCATCTGGATCAATTGTAACTGTCTGATGCACAGATTTGTGCACTTTGACAGCTGCATGAGATGAACGATATTGTCCGTATGAGCTGCATACATGCTTGTGAATTTGTCAGTCGCTGAGGGGCAGTAAAAGTCAAATCGCATGACTTTAAATTCATGATGTGGTTTAAGACCATCTAACGCAATTCTGTGAAAAAATATATGCCACTGCTATCTGCACATGATGCACTGCTGACACCTGAACATGTACTGTAAAATGGCATTGGCGATGGAATGAATCATTTGCGAAATACATCATTGTAGTTCGTGCGTCTTTGTCCACAACATGTGAGAGTATTGCACTTGACAATTTGTAGGAAGTGTTGTGACTGCTAACATGGTAGCAGAACTATTGCAGCCTTGGAACGGGAAGGTCAGCTGCATTGCTACTAACTTCAGGTTCTACATACTTGGCATGCACACTGTAGATATCAATTACTGTTTGATTCCAAACTTCAGCAAGTGTCTCTCCAGCTTTCTTGAAATTGGCAAAATACGTCCCGATAGGTCATGAGATAATGGTGCCATACGCCTTTCAACAGCAATGTATTCACTTTGGCCTGGCACATTGCAGGCAACAAACAATGCGTCGAGATTCTTTAAACTCAGAATATAATTAATCAATGGTTGTAAAAATAAAACTAAATTTATACTAAAATGCAAAATGATTATTGTCGTGACCTTAGTGGTATAAAATAATCAAGCACCCTGAAGGTTGAAAGCCTGTTTTTGATCATTTTAGCTTCTGAAACAAAATTCCATGACTTAGAAAAAAATTACTAAAAAAATAAGTGTACGGCAAACTGTTAATAAAAACAATACGCCACTTTTGAAAATGGCTATGGGAGGTTAATTAAAAAAATTCGCATAGAAAAGAATCTAATTATGAAATCACAATAATTGTGATGTCGGTTACCAGAGAGTTAATATACTAAGGGTGTTTGTTCCAGAGAACAGGAGCATCGAAGTTAAAACCTCTTCGTATTAGAGATTTTGAGTCTAGAAGGATTGGAAGGCCTGGCAAGAGGGACAAAGCCGAAGAAAGTTTATTTGGGTTTAGCTGGATAGTAAGAAGCTTTTGAAGATCAGAGGGTTTGTTTCTCTTGATAAATTTGTATGTGAGTGAGAGTTGCCATGTGGTTTGTGAATTGGACGTCCACTTTGAACTTAAATACCCCCTCCCCCCATGTCCACAGTTGTCTACTTTTTACATACCCCTCCCTCACCTGTGGACGTCTTTTATGGATAGCCCCTATGTGATTTATTATGTTTTCCATGTCATCATTAGTTAGGTGTGTTGCAGGTTATGTTGTACAATCCAGAGTCAAGTTAACCACCTTTAACACTTAAATACCTCATTAAACTTCCAGCTGTGGCTGGACAGACACCTGGTTAGACTTGACTTATGACGATTGTTCAGGGTTTTAATATTTGTATGGTTGATAAAATTTATTAAAATACTCACAAGAAAAGTTTGATTTCTTATGTCTTCACTTAAACAAGTATCATCTCATCTCATCTCAACCCATAACCCGTCATGGGTCGTAGGGGTGCCATGGTGGAAGCATCAGCAGACAGGGTCCTCCACTGCTCTCTATTCTCAGCAATGCGTACAAGTGTGGAGAAACCGTGTCCTGCCCATTCTTTGATGTTATCAGCCCAGGATTTTCTTTGCCTTCCTCTTCTCCGTTTACCTTCGACTGTTCCCTGGAGGATCATTTTCGAAAGGGAGTCATGACGAGTTACATGCCCAAACCAGGCAAGCTTTCGACGTTTCACTATTGACAAAAGTGGTTCTTGATGGCCTGCATAGGTGTTTATCTTCTCTCTAACATAGACATTTGTTTTGTGCTCTTTATAGCAAATGCGCAAAATTCTTCTGTAACATTTATGCTCGAAAGCCTGAATCCTTCGCTCCGTATCTGCAGTGAGTGTCCAGCCCTCACACCCATACAAGAGAATAGATAATACAAGTGATTTGTATAATTTGATCTTCACAGGAAAACTGATGTTACTTTTCCAGATCACATTCAACTGTAGGAGTTCGCCAGGGATGTATCCTGTCACCAGTGCTGTTTAACATTTATCTAGAACATATTATGCAGGAGGCTCTCTACGATTATAAATCAACCATATCGATTGGAGGCCGACCTCTGTGTAATCTACGTTTTGCTGATGATATTGATCTGATAGCTGGAACAGAATCAGAACTTCAAGACCTTACCTCTAGACTGGAGAAAGTAACAAGAACATATGGGATGGAAATTAATATAGAAAAAAGCAAGATATTGGTGAATAGCCATAAGAAACATGTTCCGACCAACATTACGTTAAATGGGCAAACGTTAGAAGAAGTTAACACCTTTAAATATCTCGGGTCCACTATATGTAGTGATGGAAGATCAAATAAAGAAATCAAGACAAGACTTGAGATGGCCTCAGCTGCCATGACAAGGTTGAATGTGATCTGGAAACAAGTATATGATACAGTTTGTTCCAACATGACAGAGTTAGCCTTTCCCCTTTCTACAAGATACAAACATTAGAAGACACTGTACATTTTCTCTCCCCTGTCTACAAGATACAAACATTAGAAGACAATACATTTTCTCTCCCCTGTCTACAAGATACAAACATTAGAAGACACTACATTTTCTCTCCCCTGTCTACAAGATACAAACATTAGAAGACACTACATTTTCTCTCCCCTGTCTACAAGATACAAACATTAGAAGACACTGTACATTTTCTCTCCCCTGTCTACAAGATACAAACATTAGAAGACACTGTACATTTTTTCTCCCCTGTCTACAAGATACAAACATTAGAAGACACTGTACATTTAAAAAACTCTTTTCTTCATTCATAAACACTTCAGCTCCCTTGCTAGCAGAGGCTTTCAACACACTCATGCCAGGTCTGTTTGCTTCTCATGTCCTGAGAATTCCTTATTTTTCATCTATAAATATCACCAGATTTGTCACCTAGAATGTTCACACATTAAACAAACAATGGAAAACTGCACTGGCAGCAGCAAACATGATAGACTACAAGATTAGCATCCTGGGATTGTGTGAAACAAGATGGAAGGGGATAGAAAGGAAGAAGCTGAACACAGGAGAACTGGTGCAGTCGTCAGGACATGAGGATATAAGCACACACCATAGTGAAGGAGTGGCTTTAATGCTGTCAAAGGTTGTGTAGAAAGACTTGTAGAATGGCAAGTAATGGGACCCACAACAATAGCAGCGACATTCAGAATTGCTAAAAAGAAAATCACAATAAAAATTATTCAGTGTAATGTACCAATCCTCTTTTTTCTGTCCCTCTACTATTTTCTATATGTGTTGTTTGGTCTATAAAATCAAATATGACCATTAGTAGTTAGTATCCAAGCCTCTGCTGCATGACCAATGTTTTGAGCTTGCAAAGTTCATGTCTTCTACACAGTCCACCATCACCTGTGTAAATTCTTAATCATTGCTCAGTATTTTTGTTGTCCAGTTCATGTATGGTTGTTTATGCCATCTGTTTGTATTGTCTACTATTACTCTGATTTATAGAGTCAGTTTATCTTTCCAGCTTTGTAAAGGATAAGGATCCCCTTACACACCCAATGAGGCATTTTTGGAATATAGTGTTAGGACCATATTTTCTTGACCATTGGAATACTAGGAGTGATGTGGTCAGCATCACGCCAGACACCTTCACCTTCCCAGAAGTTGCTGTGGTACCCATGAGGCTGGGTCAACTCCGGAGCCATTTGTGGTCTAAAAAATCCCACCTCAACTGAGGATAAAACCATGGGCCGAGCTGGGAAGCCAGTTCTTTCCAGGTTTGTAGTTGATAATTAAATAATTTATGCTACCTCTCCAGTTTTTTTGGACTTTCGTTGTGATGTACCACTTTTTGCCATCTTTTAACACTTTTTGTTATCTTAGAACAGATTTGATTGCTAAAGATGGCCACGTACAGCCCCATGCTCTCAAAAAGAAGACAAGAAAATTTACGATAAATGATATAACGTTTTCCACAAAACATGACACAATGTCATAAAACAACGAGGAAGCGTTTGTGGAGGATATGACATTGATATTTATTACACTAACTAGAATGAGAAGTAAACAAGACAGTTGTTACTCTACACAAGACTACAGAACATGTGGCAGGTGAGCTGAGAGTTGAAATCTTCATACCTCAGAAGTGTTTTCTGGCACAAGCATATCTGGTCTTATCTTGATTTAAATCACTAACGAAATGATGACACCAAATGTGTAAATGTTTACCAGCTGTCACAAGACATACTAGACATGTACAACACAGCATACAGCAAGAGAGAAAGCACACACACACAAAAACAACAAAAGGGATAGTGAAACTACTAACAGAGATGCTGTGCAACTCTGAATGATACCATCTGCATCTGTTAGTTGCTTGGACAACAATCATAGTTTTCCAGGTACGATCACAAATTTTTGTTCTTTCTTTCTTGCCACCTCATCACCCTTCAGTTTCTATGCAGCACAAGCCTGTGCCACCCATTCAAGATCTTTCTATATCTTTTTTTTAATGGAGAGAAGTGGGTTGTTGCCATATGCCACTCTGTTCACTGCTGTATGGTGGGCAGAACTGGAGCAGATGTTCAGCTGTCATGGGGCTGGACCATATCACAGGGAAAAAACACTTGACATGGGGGAAAAAAAACATTTGAGAGGGGAAAATGTATTCACTCTGGTATTTAAAACAAAATAATAAAATGGTATATATTACAATCACAGTGACAGATATATCACATACAATAGTTGATTATCCATTATGTTTGACAACATAGCCTTTGCTCATAAAACTTCAAGGCAGATGCACTAAAGCTTGTTTGCTGCTTCAAAAACCAAGAGCAGAACATAAAATGGGTTGTAGGGGGACAGAAGTCATACAGCAACAGCATTATGATTGCCAGGCTGCATTAGGGGTTTGAGAGTACAGTGCAATCACATTTTATGAGAGGAATGCATTCCTGAACAAACAAATGGGAATGAAATGGGTTGGCTAGTATCAAAAGAGTTCAAATGGAGAAATGAATTTTAACATGAAAGTATAGGTTTTAAGTAGGGAAACCGCAGACCACCAATGCCTTTATGCATGCTTCCAGAACAACTTTAAAGACTCTCACAGCTAGTATGTGGACCTTGGAAATGTTAATCTTTGGGTGTACTTCAAAAGCTGAATACCTTGTCTTTACCTTGGACAATGAAATAAGGACAGGGAATGCTTGGCTCAATGCTATATTGCATAGGATATCCTACAGGGCAGCTATGATACCCATGAATTTTGGCCTGCGTTTCCTCAAGACATTGCCAGCAGATGAGGCAATTGAAAAAATAATAACTGAGCAAGCTGAGCGTGAAATTTTAATTGCTCAAGAAATTATAAGAATTATGAGACTGATCTTTATATTCTTTGCTGTTTTCAATTCATTCCATTTTAGTGTATTTATTACTCATTTTTCTTTGCTGTGGTTTTTATTCATTCTTCTCTGCTGTAGCTCTTATACTCTGGTGTACTTTTAAATTCACTATTCTTTGCTTTTATCTATTCTGTGCTATAATTTTCAATCCAGTACTCTGCTTTAGTTTTTGTCAATTTCTCTTAGCATTAGGTTTTAATCAATTCCTCCATGACCAAAACTATTTATCTCTATTGCAGCATTTCCAGTTGTTTCACATCCACTTTTATGGTGTCAATTGTTTTTCATAGAATTTCTTTTGTTCTTAAACTTCCCTTCCATTTTACATATGTAAGGATGCCAGTAAACTCATATTTTTACTAACAGTGTTTATGACATTACATTTAAGCGGCAAAGGGAAAAGAATTCCTGTGCATCCTATTTTAAAATTTCGATCCTCAGTTGAAGTGGGATTTTTTAGACCGCAAATGGCTCCAGGGTCGACCCAGCCTCATGAATTGGGTACCAGAGCAACTCTGAGAAAGTTAAAGACAGCCGGCGTGATGCTGACCACAACACTCCTTGTGTGCTGTATGGTCAAGAAAATATGAGCCTAACACCATAGTTTCCGTATGCCTCATTGGGCATGTAACGGGGTTCCATTCATCTTTTATTTTAAAATATGAGAGGAAGGTACTTGGAAATTATTTAATATTAAGATGTAAAACAATGGGTCATAAAAACAGGATATGTGGACTTGATTTGATAAGCAAAGTATAAAAATGTTAAATTATTTCAAAAATACATAAAACAAACTGTATTCTAGAAATTAGTAAATTTACTCTCTCATCCACTGACTTATTGACCCAAGAAAAATATTCACTAGCAGATTCTTGATAATATGCACGCTAAAATACATCACATACATTAAAGAGTGGTTGAACTAAAAAGACTAGCTGAAAAAATTACCAGTGAATGGAACAAACTTATTCAGACAACACTATATGAGGAACACAAAACAGTTTTGCACTGTAAATAATAATATAGTTTTAAAACAAGAAAATATTATGAGTGAACATTGCAGAACAAAAACTTCAGTTACTCAGAAAAAAGTTGATGATAAAAGTTAACAAGAACAAAAAATATTATCACATCAACACCACAGAACATTCTGAGCTGACAAAAGGAGCAATTACCCACATTATTATAAAGTATCCCTCACATTAACCACAGAGAATTAAAGTATTTTATTTTCCACCTACTGATCATGCTCTTTCACATGATTAAAATGTATAACATTTTTTAATTGCCTGCTGACATTAATTTTTTTTTCCTAGTCAAACCACTTTTTAACACAGCTGTGGTTGATAAATGTAGCCGTGGTACCAACAAACATCAGTCACTTAATATGGAAACAATTACAACACAAAACTACAGATGTACTGGCAAAAAGTGTTTTCACTTTCATCAGATTTAAACAACACAGAAAGCAACAGAGTAGGACAAAAAAAATATTTACTTTGCCAAACAGAGATAAGAAAGACATGTACTGAATCAATTTAAGGCAAAAAAAAGAAAACTAAGGGAGCGTCCGAGAAAAACATGGATATCATCATCATCTTCTTACCCGTCAGCATCCAAAGTAGCATTGACCTTCAATAAATGCATGCAAGGTACTCCTCTCCTGTGCCATCAGCTAAAGATCTTTTTGTGTATTCTTTATCCCTTTCATTTCTGTCTCTCGTTCCCTTCTCTATGTGTGTTTTTAATGGCTCACTCTACCTCTCTTACCCTGGGGATTCCCGAACAAGGACTACCTTTTAATGCTATCATCAAGTTTCCTCAATGTGTGTCCTTAGAAAGCCCTTGGGTGGAAGACACAGGACAGGAGGACCTAGCATGAATTTGTTGATGACCTATGCTGAAGGGTATTGAAGATGATTATTATTTTTATTTAATTATTAATATTTGTACAGGCAGACCCCACTTTATGGTGCTGTGCTTTACAGCGCTTCTTAAGTATAACCCTTTTCCACATTTTTGGTGCATTCTTTGCTCTTACAGTGCTTTTCGGCCATACCACAATCACCAATAGAAATCTCTGAAATTGGAAACAGACGCCATTTTGGTGTTGATCGTTCTGCATCTCTCAGTGTTCTCTAACATTTTAAAGTTGTTATATTATATACAAAAGTGAATTTTTACTTAAATTTTAATGGCATCCAGTCTACTAGTGAGAAAAAGTGGAGTCGTAACCCTCTTACTTTAAATGCAAAGTTAGAAATTATAAAACTAAGTGACCAAGGTTTAATGAATGCTGAGAAGTGAAAAGAAGTGGCAATATCTGAAGCAAAGTTCAATGCTTTCCTACTTGAAGAAAACAGCATCTCAACCTTCCACATCATCAGCTAGCATTCCTTCAACTTCATCAGCAGAAACCCCTGCAAGAACTCCATTCGTGTCTCCACCATCAAAAAGATTAAGACTGTTAGATGATGATGAAACTGTTCTACCTCCTCCATGTTTCCTACAATAAATATTACCTGTTTCTCAAGTTTGCATTTACCAATGACTGTAAGTTAAGGATTCAATATTTTAAAGTAAGCAATCAATGCTCTAGACTATATTCTTATTAGTATTCTATGATTTTTATGTCTAGTTCTATTGCTAACTTAATATATGATAGTGTAAACATGTTATAAGACTTTGCTATGCATTTGCAAGAGAAAAAAATGATTCTTTGCTTTATGGCTATTCTTGCTTTACAACAAGGGCCTGGAACCTAACCCGCTGTAAAACAGGGTTCGCCTGTATTAAAGTTACCACTGTTACATACTTTATATAAATTCACCTTCTCTACTTATATCATACATTATTTATGTAGAATTAGAATATTCTAAAACACAACAATCCCTGCAAGTTACGGAACAAAGTTAAAAACACCATGGACAGCTAAAAAAAACTAATGGAGATGTCATTAAAGAGGCCTAGGTGCAAAAAAAGCTTATTATTAGGGCTGAGACTGATGTTAAAAATCTTAACCGATTAATTAAATTTTTAAATTGGAGATTAATCAATGAATTTTGAATAATTTGATAAATTACAAAAAATCATAAATAACATTTGTTCTTGAAATCACTAAGTACTTTATTTATTTTACTTGTTATAAGGCAATATTGTACTGAAAATATAATGAAGATACTGAAAAGTTACAACCAAACAATCTGTTACTGTTGACCATACTTGCCAAATTCCATATCACAAACTTCTAACTTAGCAAATATTCTCACATTTAAGCAAAAAAAAAACATTAACATTACTAAAAATGGAATAATCGATTAAAATTTGTTTCATCAATTAATCATTTTTTATTTTAGCTGATTAATAAATTAATTAATCCTTAAATATCCCAGCCCTACTTATTATATATACTGGAGTGAAGCAGTCCACATTTTTTAAATTTGGGAATGTTATATGAAGAGGAAAACTATTCTACACCATAGCATATGGTAAAATTAATGGGAAAAAAGGATGACACAATAAGAAGGTACCAGACAGTTTAACATCAAGGCATGAAAAAAATCAACAACATAATTAATAAATAGCACTAGGGACAGGAAGTTGTGGGCAGACATAATGATAGCACTTAAAGAAGACACCTGCAGTGGAAACTGAAAATTTATGAGCTGGCTTTTCTTTCTTCGAGTTATTTTAAGTTTAACAACTGCTATAGTCCTAGAATAGGATGAACTGCTATGGTCCTAGAATAGTATGAACTGCTATGGTCCTAGAATAGTATGAACTGCTATGGTCCTAGAATAGTATGAACTATTCATATCTATTTCAGTTTAAGAAGACAGTAAATAATTCCATAGAAAAATTAATATGTCTGGACATTTTGAGCTGAAGAGTTTGGCAAACTTATTTTCTTAAAACTAATAAAAAGACACAAGAAGCATCTTGAATTTTAAAATAAAGTATAAATATTATCCTTATGGTTCTTTAGCGGCTTCAGCATTCCCAGCATTTCCAGTTGCTTCTGATGTCTTCTTTTCGGGACTCTGCAAGATCAAGTATATTTTTGTACTCAATTATTAATAGCATAGATCAATATGACATGGAATATTTTAAAAAACTAAAAAAGGCATTATTTACTCCTTAATTTATAACAGGCTACTGAACACTGCAGATGCTGCTGTAAGAATAATGAAGCCCCTATAAATATTTTATTTTTTATTGTCTTAGCTAAACTTTTTTTTTTCAAGTCTAAGGACTATCTGGAATTGTCTGAATGACCATAAGACTGTTTTTTTTTTTTTTTTTTTGGGGGGGGGGGGGGGGGGGGGGGGGGGGGGGGGGGGGGGGGGGGGGGGGGGGGGGGGGGGGGTGTGTTTCAGGCTATGAGTTATCACAAACTTTAAGTGTCTTCAAGAACTTTCAGTTTCAAAATCATGATACAAACTGCTTAAATGTTTCAATGAATTCTGATATCTCATAGCAACCTGAGACTTGTGTTTTGTAAAAACTAATGCAGACAAAAACAGTGTGTCTGAAAGTGAAGGTTTGAAATTATATGAAAATGTTTAATCAAAACTTTGCATTCATTATTTTACGTTTTTTTTTTTTTTTTTTTTCCTTAACCAGCAGCACTTGGGCTTTCAGCCCTTCGGCCCAATGACATGTCATTGCGAGGCTGGGGAACCTGAGGACTTTCCTTCCAACCCGGTCAGGAGCTTCGCTCCTTCCCATCCACAGAGGGTTTATCACAGGAGCCGTTCAGGCTATTCAGTCAAATTTCCGGCCGTAAACATTTCTTCAAACGCCGACGCCCGGGTTTGAACCATGAACACCTGGTCGCCAGTACAACGCCGAAGCCATTACACCAGCGCGGCTCCCTATTTTACTAGTAAATGTCTACAAATTCAATCTTCAAGAAAATTGGCTAAATTAATTGAGCATGTTTATCGAACTATCAAGATCATCAATTATTTCATTTTACTCATTTTTATTCACAATTATCATTCATATTAAAAAAAATGTAATGCTCTGATATGAACAAGTACTACCAGCAGTTGATATGCATTTTTATGTACCTCCTGTTAATGTGACATGCCAAATGCAGTAGTCACTGGGAAAACTTATATAGCAGTAGCCCCCTTCAGTCGTAACTGACTATGGGAATGTGCTCCTGAGGTGATAGCCATCAGCTGCTTTTTTTTTTTTTCTGGTGTTCCTTTCAGCGTGTTCTTTTCTCTTCTGCTTGTTGTGAGAGCTTCTTTTCATCCAATCTGAGGTGGCGCAGTAGGGAGCAATGCCATTTGGTGTGTGATCGGCAGCTTCAGCCACCCAGGTTGCTGGATTAATGTCCAGTGTCTTCATGTCTCTGTCTCTTGCAGACATCTTTGAATCTCAGTTGCAGTCACACTGCTGTTCTTTTGCTATTTGCTAGTTGTCCGTAGAAGATATCTTTGGGGACAAGACCATCTCCAATGTGGCGGACATGGCCAAGCAAACATAGTAGCTCTTTCACAGCAGTAAGATCCTTTTATGGGAAAACATATTCAAACATTAAAATGTACCTTTGGTGTTGGCTCAGCTGTTGGATCTAGAATTATTTTGCCTATGTTCTTGCGGTCATAAAGTTTCTGCATTGCTTCGCCAACCTGAAAAATTTTTGTTAACCTTTAATTAATTTGAAAGAATATGTGATTTGAAAACAAAGCATTATAGCACAATTTTCAATTATATTATTATGATACATAGTTAAATAAGAGTTGTTTTCAATGAATCATAAATTCTCCTTCTTTCTCTTCTTTCACTTCTCTTGAATTCCCTTCAATTCTTCTTGTACTAAACAGTTTCCTCCAGGTTTTTTTCTTTGTCCTCCTAGTTTTCATCTCCCACTCTCTTCTTCCATGAATGAAGATGAATAAATGATCCAGCTTCATTTTGACTATTACAGTCTCATGTTATACACATTGTTATAAAGTTAGGAAGAAAAGAATATATATGCAACCCATCACTTTCTGTGATTAAGAATGTTTTTGTCAGCAAGAGAATACTCAAATTATACAACTCTTTTTTATACTTTTAAAATATTAAATTTGAAAATTTTTCTATAACAAAAAAATATGTTACTTCTTCAAGATAAGATTTTATTTTATTTATTAAGGACACTGGTGCATCCTTGACTTCTGAATCAATGAGGATTTAGAGAAATGATAAGCAAATTATAGTTCTCAGAAGACAAATTACACAAGACAACATAATAGGGAGACAAGTAATTAACACTTGGGAGATTTGAACCTGGTCCATCCATGTAACGCCATGTTGCAAGAAAGAGACATGTTTGAGAATCTAGCCAACATCACAAAAATTTATTTCTGTTTACTTTATACACATCCAAGTAAGAATAAGATGGATATTATGATCATGTTAATTACAATGATGATTAAGATAATGATAATGATTGTAAACTCTTATAAGCAGTCCAATACTCACATCCTCAAAGGCCCAGACTGAGTCAATTGTAGGTTTGATTTTTCCTTGACTGTACAGTTCAAGAACTTTAGACACAACTTTTCGGATGTATTCATGATAACCTTGGCGGAAGAGCAGGCGTCGCAGTTGGAAGCCTCCAATCAATTTATTATCATCATACAGTTTCAATGGGTTAATCTTGTCCACTTGCCACCACTGAAAATGAAGGTACAAACAATGGAATGGGAAGATGCAAAGAATGTAAATGTTAAACACAGAAAAGTTTGGCCAGGTATTCCAGAAGTATTAACAATAATTATCAAGTGACCAGATTTTAATGGCCAACTGGAAATCAATATTATTCATGGCCATGGACTAAATAAAACAATAACAATTATCTAAATTAGATAAGTATCAAAAAGTTCAAACTAACTATTGATTTTATTATGTATTTTACTGTTTTATCAAACTTTAGTTCTGAATGTAACCTTGATTGTATCACAAATACAAACATACATTTTTTAAATAAGCATAAATTAGAACTTGCTAGAAAAAAATAACATATATTATGAAGTATATTTCTTACATTTTATTAGCAGGATAAAAAATAGTATTTCAGTAGGTGACAAGCATCTTAGAAACGAGGGACCAGAATTCAGAAAATCATATAATTCTACACATTCATTCATTCATTCAAGTACCTTGCCTTGTGGCATAGGAGATACGTCTCTCCACAACTTCCTGTCTCAAGTTCATGTCTTCCTCTATCTCTTTTTCCTTCAATCTTACCTGTTGTTATGATATATTCCAGCTTTCCTCTTCTCATAACATGCCCAAAATAAGTTTCCTTCGCGCGTTGGCCTCTTACAGGACATCCTCGTTACTATTTTGGCTGTCCGTGGTATTTTTAACATTCTTCTGTAAAATCAAAACTCTGTGGCCTCTAGTGCTTTCCCTACTTGTTTACTAACGTTCGATGACTCACTCCCATATGTCAGGACTGGTTCTATATAACACTGAAGAACTCTCTTTCTTACTTCCATTAACAAAGAATTGTTGCATAAAATACTCTTTGTTTTATAGAATGCTGTTTTTGCCTGAGCTATTCTGCTCTTCATTTCTGAGATGCAATTCTACACAAGCCTTGATTAACTCTTAGTATACGAGCGGCCTTTTAGAAAGGCCGATGATCGATCACCATCAATAGCGAAAATGTATAGGTGAATGCATGTTTAAAACCACTGAACAATTTAGTTACGTGCATAATATAGAGGTTTCATTTCTTCACAATTTGATATATAACACTTTATGTTATCTTTATAAATAAATTATATAGTGCAGATCGATCATCGGCCTTTCTAAAAGGCTGCTCGTATACTAAGAGTTAAAACAAATTTTTGTAATTAGTAAAACTTTGAGAGTATCCAGTTTCAATGGAGATTATACCTGTTCACACTTTGTTTATCTGGGGAAGAAGCTCGCTAGAACATGCACATACACACATGTATTCATGCCCACACACATGAACATGCACACACGCACACACATAAATGATAAACACACACAACTAGAGGATGTGGTGTATATAGTTTGGGGCTCAACCAATAAAACAGAATGGGAAAAGGAAGGGAAACAAATCATTACAACCATATCAATCAGGAAATGGCCATTAACCAATGAGCACATCCATATAAACTGACTGACGTGACTGAAAAACATAGTAAACTATGCAACAGGCAAAATAAAGACCTACTTTCACTGAAACAGGAAATTTGAATTCATGTTTCCCTTCTGCAGCACATTTTTGTGCCTCCCATCAATTAAGTGGGACAGTGGTGCATGTGGTACCAGCCGCAAGCCTGACATCTGATCATTTTATGTGTCGCTCATTTAAGGAAAATTAAAATGCAGCAGCTGTATCTATTATTAAGCTAAAACTTCTATTTACTTAGGACCTCACCATGTATAGTTACTGGTAGTTACTGGTAGTTACTGGTAGTTACTGGTAGTTACTGGTAGTTACTGGTAGTTACTGGTAGTTACTGGTAGTTACTAGTAGTTTCTGAGGAGACAAAGAAAGAAAAGGACTACTCCCTCAAGCATGTTGTAAAAGGTAAAGGATCCCGTTACACGCCTACTGAGGATATTGGGAATACGGTGTTAGGACCGTATTTTCTTGACCATTGGCACACTAGAAGTGATATGGTCAGCATTACGCCGGCCGCCTTAACCTTCCCAGAGATGTTCTGGTACCCAGTTCATGAGGCTGGGTTGACCCCGGAGCTGTTTGCGGTCTAAAAAATCCCACCTCAACTGAGGATCGAACCATGGACCACCGAGCTAGGAAGCCAGTGCACTAAACACTGTGCTACCGCGGCTCCCCAAGCATGTTGTACAAGATGATTAATATGAGGTTGTTCATTAGGTTGACAACCTCATATGTAAAACAAAATGATATAGAAACCATTGCTGCAAGTACACTTGAATGTTTAGTGCAAGAAGTACACTTGAATGTTTAGTGCAGGAAGTACACTTGAATGTTTAGTGCAGGAAGTACACTTGAATGTTTAGTGCAGGAAGTACACTTGAATGTTTAGTACAGGAACTACATTTGAATGTTTAGTGCAGGAAGTACATTTGAATGTTTAGTGCAGGAAGTACATTTGAATGTTTAGTGCAGGAAGTACACTTGAATGTTTAATGTAGTCTTCCTACAAGGGGACCAGCTACAGTGGTGGCTCCATGCTTCATAAAGAACGAACAGAAAAATGATGATGATGAATATAGGACCTGAGAAACTGCATGTTATTATAACTACTGCCTACATCCCTTCTAATATATCATGCAAAATATCCACAGATAATGGAAAGCATAGGATATTCCATATAGATGGTATTAAGGTAGTCCCACAGCAGGTACCATACCTGTCAACTTGTAAAGAAAAGGAATAACCTGTACAGGTGTTTTTCAAGTACTTTAAAATTTGTTGTTTTCAAGCTCCCACATTTTTTAAGTCTTTTACAAAAATAGCCTATCAAATCTCACCAACCCGTTATTTAAAAAGTGGAAGTTTCATTGCCCATGACCTACCAATTTTAGCTAAAAATGTGTTCATTGTTTTTATTTTAAACTATTTTTAAACTGTTCATCTTCTGTATTACAAATACTTTTGTGTAAAGTTTTCTTTTTTTAACTTTGTAAGGTTTTTACTGGTATTGCGTACAGGTTTTTTAACTTTGAACAGGTCTTTATTAGTACGCCGTAAATTTTCTATCTCAGGAGGCTGACAGGTATGACGTGCTGTCATATGGGAGTGAAGTGTTAGAGACTTCACCATACTAGGTTCACATTTTTTATGATGGGGGTTGAATAGTTCCCTTCCTCGCTGTCTTTTGCCTACCGTAACTCAAGAGCAGAGTCAGGTACCGATTTACAGCTGGGTAGAATGCAGTGTGATGCAACCAGGTTTCGTATAGATGTTAGTGCAGAAATTAATGAAACTGTTTTAGATTAATGTGAAAACTTTGAAATAAAAATGTAAGCAAGGCAAATTAGAAAAAAAAGCTGAACCCTCTTTTTAAAAAAAAAGAACAGGATTTTTATATTAAAGAAGTACATTCTAAGTGATAACAAAACCCAAATCACTGAAATATCTGAGACTATTACACAACGCACATATAAACAATTTAAGGATTAAAAATAGATACTGAAACAATTTGTCAGCCAATTATTTCATGAATATGAATGCACTGTCAATATATAATCCTCATAACTACAGAGAATGTATATATAAATTTATTCAACCTTAAACTAAATATCAATAACTTACATGTTGAAAAAAACATGTTAAGCTATAAATGGAATGAAATTCATACTACCTCTTTCCCCTCCTCACCAAATCAGCTCAATATTTTAAAACAAGGATTAGCAACCATGTGCAGAAAAAAACAAAAACATCAGTGCAGAGAGCCTGTTCACAGGAAGTGAAGTAGTCATGCCATGTAGATTCTAAGTATTGTCATCTACCAAGAATACTTTCAAGCTATTTGTCTTCTTGCTTGATTAAATATATTACAATCAGACAAACATTCTGAATTCCTCAATGTAAAATGACAATTAAATATAGAATTTTAAACATGCTTGAGATCACTTTATAGTTTTAGAACCAAGGCACTAAGAGTACTGAAACATTTTAAAAAGCACAAAATTCTTAATTTTAAAATTCTCTTATATTGGTCTGAAGTGTTACAATTAATAATCTGTATATTAAAACTTTTTTTTTTTTTTTTTTAAAACATTTACAATCTTGAAAATCAATTTTTTTTTTTCCCAATCCACTCTTTTTACCCAATAGGTCAGAACAAAAAAATAAAAGATTGCAATGAGGGAAGCAGACTGCCAACATATGGTTCAAATACAGATATTTTTCATTTTTAAACTGCAATGAACTAAAGCTTTAAGACAAATTTTTCCATGTGCAAAAATCTTGCTGAAATTACCTATATTACATATTTACTGAAATTACTCAAATTATTTGAGCTGAAGTTACAATTACTTAAAAATCTATTTTTTTTTAAATCGAATTACAATAAGTAAGTGTACTAACAGAACACACACACGAAAATAATAATGCATACATTTCACATTTAATCTGGCTTCAACTTCCAAACAGGCAATACAATAAGCAAAACTTGGTACTGCACTACACTGCTACATCTGACCCTGGTAAAGATACTTACCACAAGATTATCAGGTAACTGAAGCTTTCCAATAGGAATATTTAAAATCCTTTAGTCACAAATGTTTCAGCCATTTCTCAACAATAAATACTTCTGTCACAAATGCTTAATTGTTAAAAAATAAAGACTTTCATTGTAATTACTTCTAAAGATCCATAAAATATGTTAGCATTTTTCTCAGCTTTCGTAAAGCAAAAGCAAGCAAGGTACTAGAACCAAACTGAAGCCAACACAAATAAGCATATAAAATTTTTCTGGATGGATTCACAAAAAAATATGTTTACAATGTCTAAAATCTTGTAATCACAATTACATTTAGAGAGCTCCTTTTGTACCTTTTACTATTCTTTCAAATAAATTATTTACATTTCAGAACTACAGCATTTAAATTTGAATTAACTTTATTCAAAACTCTTTCCTCTATTGAAATATCTGCTACCTTGTTATGAATTCTTATAAAAATACATTTGTTTTAATTCAGTTCCTTTTCACCTTTTGTCTAATCAAATATTTGCTACACTTAAAATTGCAGTGATAATGATTCTTAAAGAACATCTGCAGCATGTACATTCAGAGTAATTTCATTCAGCGTTAATTTTTCATCAGTTTTCACTTCTTCTTCTTCTTTGATCCTTAGCCGCCAACCGTCAAAGCAGTCAGTGGCCATCACGTCTGGTGGCATCTTGTAGGGCAACAACAAATTGATTCCACTTTGCTCGGTCGATGGCCATCCTTCGTACAGTGCCCCAACTTTGGTTCGTTCTTTGCATCTCAGCCTCCACAGTCCTCCGCCAAGTTGTTTTTGATCGGCCTCTCTTTCGTTTCCCTTCAGAGGTCCATAGCATAGCTGTTCTTGTGATGGCATCGGGGTCTCTTCTGAGAACATGGCCAACCCAGCTCCAGCATCTGCCAGCTATGATGGTGTGCATGTCCTCTTGTTTGCTCCGAGTAAGCAGATCTTGGTTGGTGATGGTATTCGGCCAAAAGATTCGGAGAATTTTTCTTAGGCATGTTGTGTGAAAAGAGGACAATTTCGACATTTCCTTCTCTGTAACTCTCCAGCATTCCGCACCATAGAGAAGCACAGAAAGCACACAGCTCTGATAATCTTAATTTTGTGCTTGTGCTGTACTGAGAGGACTTCCAGATGTTGTTTAGACTAAAAAAGGCTGTTCTGGCTTTGTTCATTCTGTTGTTGATGTCTTTGCTTGCTCCGCCGTCTGGTGTTACTATGCATCCTAGGTATGTGAAGGTGTCTGTCTGTTCCAGTTGCTGATTCCTTACTGATATGGGCTCAGGGTTGCTCACATTGAGCGTCATGACCTCTGTCTTCTCTAGATTGATGTTCAAGCCCACCTGCTGGCTATACTTATTAAGTCTATCCATTTTTTCCTGGATGTGTTGATGTGAATGTGCTAGTAGTGCTATGTCATCTGCATATTCCAGATCTTCCAATGTAGAAAATGTAGTCCATCTTATTCCTCTTGGACTGCCCTCTGTTGTCTGGCACATCACCCGGTCTATGACTATTAAAAATAGAGTGGTTGATAAGGGGCATCCCTGTCGTAATCCTGTCTTCACCTCAAAGGTTAGGTTGCTCTGCCCAATGCTACACGTAAAGTTGGCATAGAGGCTTTTTATGATTGACACTATGCAGCTTGGAATTCCATAAGCCCTCAGTATTTTCCATAAACTGTCCCTATGTATACTATCAAAAGCCTTTTCAAAATCAACGAAATTAATGTACAGCTGTCTTTGCCATTCTGAGCACTGCTCTATAATGTTCCTGAGGGTAAATTTATGATCTACACATCTTCTGTTCTTTCTAAATCCTGCTTGTTCTGTCCTCAGTTTGTGGTCTCCTGCTTTTGAAATTCTCTGTATAATTATCCTGCCTAGTATTTTGCTGGGAACTGAGAGAAGAGTTATTCCTCTCCAATTATTGCAGTCTGCAAGATCTCCCTTCTTGGGCAATTTGACAATTATTCCTTTGTTCCACTCTGTTGGTGTTGTCCCTGTTTTCCAGACTTGTGCAAATAGTGGTTCTAATAGTTCTGCTGCTAGCTCAGGGTCTGTCTTAAATAGCTCTGCATTTAAGTTATCATGGCCAGGAGCTTTTCCATTCTTTAACCCTTTGATTGCTGTGATGATTTCTTCTTTTCGTGGAATGTCTGTATTAACATCTAGATCATTTTCAGCCTCAGGAACATTCAATTGTGTCTCTGGTGGTTCCTTGTTCAGAGTTTCTCTGAAATGCTCTGCCCATCTTGTTTCCTGTCCCTCTGCTGTCGTGATGAGATTTCCTTGCTTATCTCTTACTAATGTAATATTGTTTGCAACTGAAGGAATATGCCTTCACACTAGGTCAGATGGCCGTCTGTTTAATCTTTCAAGGCTGAAGGCAAAAACAAAAATCAGAAGGGTCACTATAAGAGACTTGTTGTTCGCTGATGATGCTGCAGTCGTCACTCAAAGCCAACAGGAGCTTCAGAGCTTGATGAATCGCTTCACTAAAGCATGCAAGGACTTTGGCCTCACAATAAGTCTAAAGAAAACGAATGTGCTGAGTCAGGATGTGGGTGCTGCACCAGTTATCACTATCGATAACTATGAATTGGCAGTGGTGCACCACTTCACATACCTAGGGTCTACCATCAATGACAAACTCTCACTGGATACAGAAATCGACAGCCGCATTGGCAAAGCTGCAGCTACCTTTGCCCGCCTCACATCGCGTGTTTGGGGAAACTCTAAACTCACAATGAAGACCAAAGCTGCGGTATATAATGCCTGCGTCACCAGCACACTCCTATATGGCAGCGAGACCTGGACAACCTATGCTAAGCAAGAAAGAAGGCTCAATACCTTCCATTTGCGGTGTCTACGCCGCATCCTCGGCATCTCGTGGAAAGATAAAGTGACAAATGTCGAGGTGTTGTCATGTGCTGGCCTTCAAAGTATGTATACGCTTCTTAAGACAGCGCAGACTTCACTGGCTTGGCCATGTTCGCCGCATGGATGATGGTCGCATCCCAAAAGATATCTTCTACGGACAATTAGCAGAGGGCAAGAGAACAGTTGGGCGACCACAGCTGAGGTTCAAAGATGTGTGCAAGAGAGATATGAGGGCACTGGACATGGATCCAGCAACATGGGAGGATAAAGCTGCCGATCGCACTAAGTGGCGATGCTATTTACGGCGCCACCTCAGATTGGGCGAAGAGAGGCTCACACAAGAAGCAGAGGTGAGGAGAAAACGTCGAAAGGAGCACCAGGAAAATAAGCAGCTGAGGGCTGTCACCTCAGGGGCGCATTCCCATAGTCAGTTATGACTGAAGGGGCTATTATTATTATTATTATTGTTTGCACCTCGTTTTCCGCTGATGATTTTAGTTATTTTGTATACTGTGCTTTGTTCATTTCTCAGTGCTGCCTCTTCTGCCTGCCTTACAAGATCATCGAGGAAATTCCTTTTGTTGGCTCGGGTTTGGCATTTAACTTCCTTGTCTTGCTGACTGTACTGTTCGCTATATAGTTGCTTTAACTTGGGGGACTTTGCTTCTGTTTTCTTTCTTTTCATTTCCTTTCTCATCGTTATGGTGTTTAATGTTTCTGGTGTTATCCAGTCTTGCTTCTTCCTTTCCTGGAATCCCAAGCATGATTTGCTGCTTTCCTTATATATTTTTGAAATGGTGTTGAATTTCTGGTCTATATCATCAGTCAATGTCTTTTCCTGACTTTTGGCAAATTGATATCGCTTCTTTATATCAGCAGCAAAAGCTTTTCTGGTAAGGGGGTCCTTCAATTTGCTGATGTCAAAACTTTTCTGTGTAGTTACAGTTGGTCCAGCTACTACAGTTTTGCTACTACTAAATGGTGATCACTTCCCACATCCGCACCTCTTCTTACCTTCACATCTTGTAATGCATGTCTCCATCTACCGTTAATCATAATGTGGTCTATCTAGTTTCTGTCCCGACCATTTGGTGATTCCCATGTTAATTTGTTAATTTCTTTGTGTGGGAAAAGTGTTCCTCCAATGACCAAGTTGTTAATGCTACAGAAACTTATTAATTTATCCCCATTTTCATTTGCTGTTCCGCTGCCGCATTTCCCCATTACTCTTTCATTATATGTATTGTGTGTTCCAACTTTCGCATTGAGGTCTCCCATTACTATGATATGATCATATCTAGGCGTGTCTTCCATTTCTTTCTGCAGTTGTTGATAGAATTCATCCTTGACCTCATCATCGCTGGCATTCGTTGGTGCGTAGCATTGTATTATTGTAGTGTTGGTGAATCTCCCTCTCAATCTTATTCTTATCAGTCTGTTGTTGATGGGTTTCCATTCCAGTAATGTCCTTTCTATTCCTTTCTGTAGAATAATGGCTACACCTTCATTGTGCTGTCCATCCGCTCTTCCAGAGTAAAGTACTGTTTCTCCTGTTGCTGTTTTAACTTTTCCTGCCCCTGTCCATCTGCTCTCGCTTATCCCTAGAATGTGTAATTTATAGTTTCTCATTTCTGCTGTGACCTGTTTTAGTTTACCCGTCTCGTTCATTGTCCTGACATTCCAAAATCCTATTCTTGTTTCACGTTTTGCGGTCAGGACGTCCGTTTTCGTGTCAGTGGCTTCCTTTCGGCTTTCACCACTGACAGTCATACGAGCCTCAGACTCCGGATGTCCGTCCCACAGCAAAGTTTGTTCATTTGTTGTTGTTTCCATAACTTCATTTCTTTTTACATAGACAGGGGTGTCAGCCCTATGCTAAAACCCCCAACCTGGAGGACCAGGGTGTCTGCTTTAGTCTGACCCCTGCCCACGCAAACCTGTCCAGCTTGGTAGAACCTTCCAGGAGTAAAACTCCAGCTGGCATAGCTCTGGGGGTAATCAGGGTATGCAAGCCGCCATACCTCGACAAGGTATTGACACCGGTGATGGCAGCTTCTTCTTCTCTTCCTCCGTCCTTAGCCAAAGACCGACCAAGCAGTCTGTGGCCATTACGCCTTGCTGCGTCTTAGGGCAACAAGAAATTATCCGTTGTTCCGTTACGCCTAAAGGCGTTTATTGGTACAACAGAATATTAATTGTTGTTTCCGTAATCAATGTGACAAGCAAGCGGTTGATCAATCCGCTGTGCCCGAACTTGCCCTCTTGTGTACTCTACTTCTGCCGCTATAAAATCACTTCGCTACCGAGACATCTGTCCAGCCAAAATTTTCTCGGGACCAAAGGTCCGCGAAAAAGAGCAATCTGGTACAGGCACAGCACCCATTCGCTGCTTCCGCTGCGCTGGGAGGACCCGGCAACCGGGACCACACACAGCCTTGAGAGGACAAAGATCGCCTGAGGCGTGCTGATGGCAGCAGTTTTCCCTTATTAAAAGTTAAAGGTAGTCCCATAGCAGATACAGCCATAGGGGAGTGAAATGTTATAGACTTCACTATAATATAACTGGGGTGACCAGTTCCCTTTCTCACTGCCTTTGCCTTCCATAATTCAGAGCAGAGGCAGGTACTCACTTATAGCTGAGTAGAATGGGACATCATGTTACCAGGTTTTGATCCTAGAACCTTGTTCTAACAACTGGATGCTCTTTTCCCTAATTGACCACACAAAAAATAAGCTTTCTATTCATGAAAGTGTATAATTAGTATATTTTTAACATGTTAGTAAATTTTCTTCTTTTAAAATCACTTGTTAAAGAGAAACATTCTAGAAAGAGGAATTCCTCAAGGCACTCTGATAAATTAATACAATGAGTTTAGGAATGTATGCACATAAGCAGGAAACATTCAATATTCACATAACATCAAACGTTGTCATTTTCTAGATATCTCTGGCTTCTACAACAATAGAGTACTCATTTGGAATTTACGTTTTTTGGAAAAATCAAGGCCAGATTTTAAGTATTTATTTGTATTATTCAGGCCAAATTTAGATTGACTTACTTCTGTGAATTACTTAGACCAAGTTTAACCTGTATTATTTCCTTGAATATCTAAACCAGCGGCTTTTAGCCTGTGAGATGCACCTCCCCAGGGAAAGTAAACAGAGGTAAAGGAGAGGTGAGTTGTGTCTCCAAGAAAATATGATGATAGGAAACTCTTTACAGAGCGATACAACAGGAAGCAATCTGATCATCAGAAGAAGTCCCCCCGTCAGACAAGTGTTTCGGCCCTACATACTCCTTTACACTCTAAGGGGGGCGGGCCCACTTGGGTCATGACTCCCAAGCGTCTCAGCCTCCTGATGTCTTATATCGAAAATGAACCCATTTCACTTATGGTAGCAACTTTAATCCACAACTCCGCCAGCCGTGGAGGCAATTGTGAAAGTACCAAAGAGAAGACAAATTATTCCGTTCGCTCTGTAGCACATCACAACTACGGACACACACTGAGTCACCAGCGCGAAGCGGACGAGACTTGACACTGCGCGCTCGCCGCTGAAATTCTTCCTGACACCCCTTATAGTATACATCGCCTGTCGCCTCTCAGCCACAGCCCTTTCACTAGTACGCCTAAAAACTCAGCGTATCGTGGACTTAGAAAAATTCCTGGTGTTTTCTGTACTGCAGCGTTTATTGTCACGATTTCCATTGCCCATTGCGGTTGTTCCACAGCCGGCCTGATGCCTTTTCGGCAGTTTCACTAAGCCTCTTCAGTGCCCTTGTTCTCGACTGTCCCTTCAGCCCCAACAGTTTCAATAGATCATACACTGATGCAGCCACAAGCCCTCTTGCGCCCACTTCAACCGCCATGACCCTTGCACTGAACCCATCGTGTCTCAGATCCGCGGCCAGATCACTATACTTGGCCGCTTTGAACGAATGTTGCTCGTCTAATCTGGATTCAAATGGCACGGTCAGTTCAATCAGTATGACCTGAAGCGTTGCTGAAGAATGAAGCACTATATCCGGCCGTCTCCGCGATATTCTGATACTCTCTGGATATGCCCCCCGTCCAGGTAGGTCTACCGCCATCTCCCAGTCGTTTGCACAGTCAAGAAGAGATGGTAAACTGCTACCAGGTTTACTCGGTTTGGGGTGTGCTGACTTTCCTGCCCTCAGAAAGTATGTGTTTGCGGTGTCTGGCCGGACTTTGCTATTCGCTTTCATTCTTGCCTGATCTATTGTCGCAGCAAGCTCATTTAGCACTTTGTTATGGCGCCAAGTGTATCGCCCTTGCCCTAATGCCACCTTACACGCTGAGAGCACGTGTTCAAGTGTCTGCCTCCCCTGGCACAGGGGGCACTGCTCATCATCCGACTTTCCCCATTTCACAAGGTTGGTGGCCGACGGCAGCAGGTCATACATTGATCTAATCACGAAGCTGAGCCTAAGAGGTGCCATATGCCATATATCATTCCATGTCAAGGACCTCTGCAGGGTTCCTTCCCATGTAGTCCATTGGCCTTGTTGGACCTGCTGCACTGCTTTTTGCAACCTCTTATCATTCTCAGCTCCTCGTATCTCCTGAACTACCATGTCTCTGTGCTCCCTGCTTGATGCCTTGGACCACCAGCGGATGTCCCCATGCCCAAATCCCCGTCTATTCGTTTGTGTGTATCCGATTACCTCTCTCAGTTTGAGTGACTCTTCAGCAGCATCAACAGCTTCTTCCACTCTCCACTTCCTTCCCGTTTTCAGTGTTGGCTGAATGGACTTAACCACGTCATCAGCTGACTCGCGTAGCATCATTGCAAGCCTTGCTTTTCCAACTTTGTACTCTTCAACAACTGACTTGAATTCCCTACCACAGGCACATGGAAATTCCAGCCGTTGTTCAGAGCTCGAAGTCCGTGTAACGGGTCTGGTCGATTCCATTGAGGCGCCTGTGGATTCATCATCCCCCCCCCCCCCTTTCGGTGAATCCTGGGGGCATCTATCATTTTTGGGTCCTGTAGCAATTGAATACAGCTTACGGGGTGCTAACCCGGTCAGCCGGTTTCTAGTCTTTCCCAGTGTCATCTGTCTTTCCAGAAGTCAATCGGTCTTTTCCCGATCGTCACTGGTTTGACCATGCAACTATGATAGGAAACACTTTACAGAGCGATACAACAGGAAGCAATCTGATCATCAGAAGAAGTCCCCCCATCCGACAAGTGTTTCGGCCCGATTACTCCTTTACACTCTAAGGGGGGCGGGCAGTTGTTATCTCACTGAATAAAACTGTAAAGTTTATAATTAAACTAACAGCCATCTAATTAAGGTAATTTATTTATTTTTATACTTTTTATTGTGTATGTGAGGGATAGGCTAGAAATGAAATCCATGTAATAATATCTTAATTATTTCTTGATTGGTTCTTTGAACAATTTAGAGAAAGACAGAAGTTGAGAACATTTATGTTCATTCTCAGTGTGAGGGCAAAAAGGTTAAGAACCTCATCTAAACCATGTTTCAGCTGGTTTACTTTTGTAAATTTCTGGACCATATTTAACAGGAATTACTAATCAATTTGATTTAGATCAGCTTGATGCTGAATTACTTATACTGATTATCTAGACCACATGTAACAATGATTATTTCTTTGAATTAGGATACCTAAACAATAAATAACCAAGCCTGCATTACATTTTGTTTAAATCAATTAGCTACTGCTAAAACATAAATTATGAGTGATAAATTCTAAACTTTATAATGAGTGATTTTACAATAACTGAAATCTCAAATCTACATTGATTTTTGTCATTATTAAATTAATGATTAAATGTATCAACAATGAAGTAGCAATGTACTTTTACATTCTGTCTACCCCTCTTGCATACAATTTTCTCATTACAGTGATACAGCTGACAATTTTACACAAGCTTGATTAAGTAGTGCCCATTATCTTTTAGGTAAAGCAGGGTAAAAATATAGGTACTATTGCACAGTGAAAATGCCTTTAAATACAATGCAGTCTTACATGTGTCAGTAGGTGCTTAAGGGGGGGAAAAATAGATCACAGAATGATAGTTAAATGCACATCAGTATTTAAACGTGTAAACAAAGTCATAAAGCATAACTTGACAATTTAAAAGCTAGAATAATCTTTACACAAAAAGTGAATGTGAGAACAAGAACTTAGGATCAGTAAAGTGAAAGGCGAAAATTAATACCGGCATGCAAGAATGAATTGTATGATGCTTATGGACAAAAAAACTTCATTAGAATTCATGCACAGGTTAATTAAACATAGAAGCTGAAAACATAGCTCAGTGATATGACTTTATAAAAGAAGTCTGTGTAAAGGGTGTTGTTCATTCGCATCAATGCATCATTCAAGGTACTCTCTCCATTTTCATTAACTTTATGGTCTCCATTGCTTTCACGATCTGGATTTCAATATCAAGATTCATTCATTCATTTCTTCATTTACTTGATCAATCTTTATTTTTTTTTTCTCCACATACTTTATTTATTGAATATTATTGGAGACTGTAAATGTGAGTATGCTGTTATATATTAATTTTATTGTGCTACATTCCTTTAAATTAATACTTAAAGCACATAAGAGAATAAATGGAAACAGCATAACAGATGAGATTAAGCAACAATAGAATTTCTCATGGTTCTGCTACCCTTTGAAAAGAAAGTTTGTTCATTCATTCAATTTTTCTCTGTTCATTCATTAATTCTCCCCCCCCCCCCTTCTTTCCTCCGTTATTTTTTTTTTAATGATCATTTTAATTTCCTGAGTCAGTGTGAAGCTAGGCTGCTTGGCTGTGTACTTCCTTGATGACTCACCTTTAGCTAAACACCCACGTTTTTCACTCCCCCAAGACTTACTCATATACAGATAGTCAGAAGGGCTCCATCCTCACAATGTGTTAAAATCACCTCATCCATTTTCTTCTTTCCATTCCTTATAGAGCATGAAGCCAGCACTGCACCTCTTCTCCTCCCCCCCCCCCTATCTTTTGCAGAAAACGTGCATCAAAACATTAATGTGGTGGTTTATGTAACAACTTGTATTACATGATGAGGTTGCCAGTCCCCTTGCACAATGTCATACTAGTCGTCACTTACAACATGGTGGTGGATAGAACAGTAGTCGTACTCTTTCTTTGTCTCCTCAGATATGTCCAGGAACTAAACAGGGCACCTCACATCTTTATGCCACTCAAGAATTCCCTCTTTGTTGCTGTCTTAATATTTTCTCACAAGTTGAATATCTAACTAAACACCCCATGCCTTTACACTCCTCCCCGTTTATTATTTTTGTTTGGTGTTTTTTGTTTGCCTTTTTTTTGTTTCATTTTGTTGTTTTATTTCTTGTTTGTTTTTTTCTTTTAACATGCATGTAAATTTGTAATTTCGATTTGCCCTATTGGACAGGTAGATATAATACCACTTTCACGTATCAGTGATTATTCATATACAGTAGAACTCCATTTATCCGAACCCCATGGGACCGAACATCGTTCGGATAATCAAATGTTCGGATAATTGGATTACATAATGTATCGAGTACATGTACACATATTTCTAAAAATAATTAACCATCACAAGGAAAATACACTATAAAACATATTTACTTGTACTGTAATAATAATACCCACACTGTATTAGATCACTGTATTACCAAAATCTTTTATTACACTGCAGTGCATGTACTTCTTGTATTAATTATTTTTGTTAAGAAAGAGAAATGTTTTCAAAATAACATTACAAACGATTCAAAACCAGGCGCAACTTACGTATATATGTACTTGCACAGATGTAGCCCACTATTTAAAATAATGAGGAATCCTCTTTTGCACCAAACTGGATAGTCTCCTTTTGGCTGCTAAGTCCCGAATTCTCTTCAACAGCAGAAGCTGTGTAGGACAGCTGTCATCTTCTTGCTCGTACCAAGCCATCGCAGTTTCTAGTGCTATAAAGGCCTCTTCAGGACTTGGTCGACGTTTTGGTTTTTCTTCATAATCTACAAGTACATCATGTACTTCTGAGGTGTCTTCATCATCGGTCACTACATGTATTTGGTTTTCTTCTTGCACAAAAGACAAAATTTCTTCGTCATTCAAAAACTGAAAACCAGAATCATTATCATCTTCTAGCCACATGTGTGCATCATCTTTGTCACAGTCCGAAAATCCGGGCATTGCTTGAAACAGTTCCACAACTTCATTTATACAATCATCATTTGTGTCCACTGCAGTAGTTTCATTTCCTCCTTTTTTCCCAAGCAATCTACTCCAAGCCTTGTTGAGATTATCTTGTGACAGGGTGGTCCAAGCATCAGCTAACATATAGCAGCAGTCTTTGAGATTAAGCTTTTTGGAAAACGCCACCACACTTTCTTCATCTTCAGCCAACAATAAACGACGCAGGACTTCCTTCTTGTACATCTTTTTAAGCTTTGCTATAACACCCTGATCCATTGGTTGAATCAGTGCTGTTACATTGGGAGGCAGAAAAATTACTTTAAAATTTGCATCAACTGCATTCAATGTATCCGTCTCTGGATGAGATGGTGCATTGTCCAGTAGAAGAATTACTTTTCCAGTTTTCTTTTCTTGTTCTCCCAACCTCTTCACATTTGGGATGAACTGATTTGTATACCAATCAAGAAATATTTCACTATTCATCCAAGCACTCTTCTGTGCTTTGTAACACAATGGGAGACATGTCACATTCTTTAAACAACGTGGTTTTTTGGCTTTGCCGATCATTAGCACCGGTAAACGATGACTTCCACTGGCATTCGCGGCTACCAAAATTGTTACTCTCTCTTTGCACTTTTTAAACCCAGGGGCAGCTGCTTCGCGCTGAGATGCAAGTGATTTTTGAGGCAATGATTTCCAGTATAAGCCAGTCTCATCGGCATTATACACATCCTCGAGTGAATAACCTTCTTCTTCCAAAAAAGCCAAGAATGTTTCTATAAAAATTTTTAGCGGCAGTTGCATCGCTAGATAAAGATTCCCCTTGAATCTCCAATTCTCGTATGCCATGACGAGATTTAAAGTTTCTTAACCATTCCTGGCTAGCCTTAAAGTCAGGAGGACCGTCAAGTTGATTGTTGAACTGAAGTGCCTTTTCACACAACAGAGAACCAGAGATAGGTTCCCCTTTGCTTCTTCTTTGCACAAACCATATATACAAAGCCTCTTCCAATTTCACATCTTTCGCATTTCTCATGGTTTTACGTTTCTTCGACCCATTTTCACTATCAAATTTCGATGCAAAACTCATAATTTTATCCTTGTTACTTTTAATGTCAGAGACGGTAGCTTTCCCAACATTGAAAATCCTCGCAAGTGAAGACACAGTTTCACCTTGTCCTAGTCTCTTGATAAATTCTGTTTTCGTTTCAATTGACAAAACATTGCGGTTCCTTTTATATGCTTTAGGCCTACTGGAAGATGCCATATCGCACAGAGAAATACTTGTACGCCAAAATTATTCTGCTGTAGTAGCAGACACAATTATTTTAAGTTGAACTGTCTGTTTAGCCAGTGTTCTACCTAGAACGCACACGTACACTGTATTTTTAAACCAGATATTAACTGACTTTATGATCTAACTGACTTCCTGTACGTAAGTGACCGACCATTAGCCATCCCATTCTCTACAAATTGTTCGCACACATTTGAAGTTTGCCGCATCAAAAGATTCAGAATTTTAGTCTAACGTGACTGTGGCATCTGATTTTTTTTTTTTTTCTGGAAAAAGTGTTCGGATAATTGGATGTTCGGATAATTGGGGTTCGGATAAATGGAGTTCTACTGTAATTTGGAATTTAAAATAATATATATCCTATAATTATAATCCATCAGAGGTTGAACGGGATATTTCTCATCATCAAATTTTTAAAAAATGCTATCCTCTCATAATATTACCAACTGTTTCATTATTCAGCTTTTATAAATACTCAGCACAGGTGACACTCTTTAATACTGCAACTCATTTATATGCCTATACAACAGGTGTTTCATTTGCAGTGAAAAAGACAATTTTGCAATTTTACATCAGCTGTACTCATCTGAAAAAGTGCTGAATGCAATAAAAAGAAAAAAATTGTCAACTGGTGTTCATCTTGTTTACTGAAAATATTTGTTCCTGTAGCAGATCTTTGACAATTTAACATTTATAAACACGAGCTATCACAATTAAAAATTATAAATGAGAAATGTCCCCTCATTCCATTTTCATTTAATCATCGATCAGCTTTTTTTTTTATTTCCATGATCTGTTTGCCTTTTTTGTGGGGTCGCACACGGTATCAATCATAGACATAATCCTTCAGTTATGTCAGAGGCCAGTCAAATAAATAAATATGCCTGCACTTTAGCACAGTGTTGAATAATACCAAACCTTGAAAAGGACCACTACTGCCTATGAGCTAGCATGATGAATCCCTGAAAAGGACTAGTTCTGAGAAAGACTGCTAGCCTATTATAGAAATAATGTTGAAATTCCATTAGAATAACAAAGACAATCAATCACGGTTCAGCATTCAGGTTCTCTGTTTATATGTGACCATTCATTTATATATGCATGTGCAAATGCTTGCATAATCCTAATGTGACCATTCGGTCAGTAGGCATAATCTTTTAAAGGATTTTTCTGAAGGTTTATACAAATGTATCATCTGTGCCTTACACTGGCTGTATTCGTTAAAGACCATTTGGGTCTTACCTAGCACAAAGAGGAATGTACCTGTGCAACATCGAGAAGAACAGATAAATGTGAGAGATGACACAATGAAAATCAGGTGAGCAACGGCAAATCAACAGCTGTCGCATCACAGACATCACTTGAGAAACTTAACAATCCAGGAACAATGCAATGGTAGAATAGAGACTGGATTATGAACCATATCATAAACATTATTAGGAAAAACAACACCTGGGCTTAGTTTGCCTTTCACTTGTGATGGTTATGAAGTTGTAGCAACGTCCAAGATGGGAAGCCATGGCAGATATTGCAGCAGTCAAAAGGGAAAAAGTAATTACCGGCAGCTTTGAAAAACTAAGACTGATAAAATTACATACAAAGATTGGCACAAACATCAACAAAGACTGAGTTACCACAAACAGCCAGTAAAACAAGAAAGGTAGGTGAAGAAGCACCAGTCAGCTGGTTACATTTAGTGGACAGGAAACAGCAGGAATTTAATTAACCAACAGTAACACTTTACGATGATAAGACAGCAGGATCAGCCACTGTCGAAATATCTGAAGTGAAGAGAGGCAGGAACTGGGAGAGGATAACAGAAAATATGGATGGTTGATGGCGCTATGAAAAGCAAGATGATAGGCCTCAGAGAAATTAAATGAGACTTAGTCTGGAGTAGCAGATAATGGCACATCATGTGGGCAAAGACAAAATAAATGCAGATGAATGGGTAAAAGAGAGTAGTGTGGTCAGATAGCCAGGTGTAGTCCAAGGATCAGGGTTTCAGTTTCCTTCTATTCTATGCAAGCACCCATTTATAAATGTCTAACTTCTTGGTTGTAGTTATTGCTGTTCTCCATGTTTCACAGCCATACACTAAGATTGTCATGACATCCGAGTTAAGATTCTTATATTTATATTGGTCTTAATTCATATTTCATAAATCCAAGGGGTGAGTTCAGTTCCATGCTCTGTCAATTCTGATGCACAATCTGTTGTGTCAAAAACCTGCATATTCTTCTCTAAAAAATCTATGACCTTTTTTAATCTCTCAAGGATGATCCCATTAAATATTTTTCCTGACACTGATAGTAACTCTATGAGAAGAACGTGCTGTTGATGGATAGGACACACAATGAGGTAACCTGTTGATAATATTACAAGGCAGGCCTTGCTCTGGAATACCCAGAGAAAGAGAGAGGCAGAGGTAGACCAAAAAACGTATGGAGAAGAGAATTGAAGGCAGAAGTAAAAATGAGGAAGTAAACTTGAGCTGATGGCACGTGACAGGAGGACTTGGCATGTGACAGGAGGACTTGGCATGTGACAGGAGGACTTGGCATGTGACAGGAGGGCCCTCTATATCTCTTACCCTGGGTCTTCCAGAATAAAGACTGTCTTATAATACAATCAATAATGTTATTGTTGGTCAGAATCAACGTCATTGCACTCCGAGCAAACCCATAGGTGCTCAGTCTCCCTCAGCAAATGTCAAAGGGTATGAATGCTAATTGTTCCTGTTGCAAACTGGTTGTATACACGGCAGATGCGTCCTCTCATATGGCCATCCCTGCTGGTTTTACATTTGAAGCCAAATTCTAGCAATCTTAACCTTGATGATTCATCGATTGCAGTGTCATTCTCTAATAGGCGATCATGATTTGTCCTCAGTATTTCTCTCTTATCAATGTCCAATGCATCTTCTATAGGTGCTCTTGAAGCTAGTCTGTCAGCTCTTTCATTGCCGCGTACTCCTGCATGACCAGGACAGTAGATCCATTTCAGTTCTTGAAGATTCGATGCTTCTATGGAGGTTTTCTATTTATGTTGGAGCCATCCATTTTGGACCTTTCGAAGCATGGATTGTGAGTCTGATACAATAACTGCCTTTGTTGATAAAGTCTCAAGACAGCCATCTTAAGCCTCTATTCTCATGCTGGAGGTTGTTATCATGTAAGCCCCTGCTATGTTCAGAAATGGTTCTGCCCTTTACTCTAGCAGAGAAGCCCCACCCTGATTTATTACCATGGATTACACACCCATCAGTGTACACAATGACATCATCATCCTCAGCATTATCATTTATCAGCTGATCAATTTCCAGCTCTGCTCTCCCACTGGCCCAAGTTCTGCACTCTCTACCAAGGCTGATGATGACTTGCTAGTAGTTCATCCACCTCTTATCTGACTTTGGCAACTTCACCAGCTATCTCCTTCCTGCCAGTCTGCTCATATGTCTTCTCTCCCCTAGACTTTACCAAGTAATTTGTATAACAACTCTGTAGAGGTGTCAGTGTCAGCTTTGATGGCCTCTGCTGGAATGTTATCTGGGACTGCAGCTTATCTATTTCTTACAAACTTTGTGGCTTTCCTAATTTGTTCCTTATTTGTTCACAGTTAACTTGTAACTCCTTTTCTGTTGGCTGGATGTTTGGGAACATTTTGTGGATTTGGTCTCTTTAGAAGTTTCTCAGAATGTTTTGTTTATCTCTGCATTTGCTCTTTTATGTTGCTTAGTGATTTACCAATCTTGTACTTGATAAGGCCATTAGATTGCTTATATTTCCATGTCAACTTCTTTGTACTGTTATACAGGTACTTCATATTCCCTTCTACTACAGCTTCCTCTCTTGCCAGCTCATCATTATATTTCCTTTCATCTTTTCTGATCCTTCTTTTCACTTCTTTGTTTGCTTCTACACACAGTTCATGAGTTATAGCTCGGGAACTTCTAGTTTTTCTTCTGTTTAAAGCTGCAACTCTAATTTTTCTTTCCTTTACCTTATTTATGGTTTCAATGTTTTGTGCCAGTGTTCTCTGCTTTCCAGAACCACATGTTTCATTCATATATTTTTATCTGTTGCCGGTAGATATCTGTATTTGCTTTGTCTTGTAATCATTCATGCAATAGTACATATTAGTCATTTTAATCATGCCTTTTTTTTCCCTTCATTTTTGAGATATCTCACATTAAACAGTTGTCTATTGATATGTGTTGTTGGATATATTTTGTATTTCAACTTCATTTTGGCTAACAGATGATGGTGATTTGATGCTACATCTGCTCCTCTCCATACTTTTATGTAATGTAATGATGATCTAAACTTCTTCTTTATGCATATATAATGAATCTGATTTTCTGTTCCTGTGGTTTGGTGATATTCATGTTGCTTTATGTATTCTTTAATGTTGTAACATGCTTTTTCCTATAGCCACTTGGTTTGAATAACACATGTTTATGAATACTTCTCCAATTTCTTTAACTGTCTGTCCCAAGCCCATATTTTCCTTAGGCATATTCAAAGCTACTATTGTCTGTTCCTACCTTTGCATTCAGGTTTCCTATCATATTTGTAATGTCTTTTCTTTTTCTCTGATTATCAATGATATTTTGAAGTCTAGATTAAAAATGCTTCTTTCACAGATTTTTCACCTTCATTAGCTGGAAAGTTCATCATGATATTTCTTTGGGAACTTTTGAATACAGCTAGTCTGAGACCCTTTTCTTCCCATTCTATGAGTGTCTTCTGCACTTCTTTGGACAGCATTAGTGCCACACCCTCTATAAAAGGTGTGCTTTCTTCCTCATATCCTCAAAAAAGTGTCATTTATCCTGTGTTTACCTTCTTCCTGTCTATTCCCTTCTCCCCTGTTTTGCATTGTCAATGTTTTGGTTTCATATTTCTGCTGCTACCTAGGTTTTCCCATGTCTGTTAGTGTCTGAACATTCCAGGTGCTCAATCTGTAGGTTTTCCTAGAAGATAAATGCGAGTCAGCATCTCAGAGCCAAATTTCACATTTGCTGAGGTCATTTGCAGCTGTCTGTATTATGATCTGATGTTCCTTACATGTGTAGTAATTAATCATGCATGTGTAACTGTTATATGTAAACACCCACCTACATCTATGCATGTATACAAATACACAGGCACGCACGCATGCATGCACGCACGCAAGCACACACACAAACACATACATTAATTCTATAAGCATGTATATACTACAGAGTTTTTTTTTTATATTTCAGAGATTCCATCGTCTGTTGTGGGTGGTAGTAAGAAAGTTTCTGGGTTCTTTGTTTTGCTTTGTTTAGCTCTGTTTAATTTTGCTGTGTATTGCTTCATACAGCAGCTCAATTGAGAAGCTACAGTTGCTATATCACTTCTTAATGTAATATGTGGGCCTCAATAAAGCCATCTGGAGCCCTCTCAACACCTGTGTTCTTCATTTCTTTTTACTGTGATGGTACAGTATAAGAGTGAAAGGGCCATAGTGATGCTACGCCATTGTGTCCATTAACGACAGCACATCATACCAACCCACATCAGCAAGACACCAGGAGGGCATCATCATAATCTTACCACCATATAATATTTAATAAAGAAGCGTAAAAATGATCAGAGTTGATGCTACAATAAACTGAACTATTTTTCTAATTTAACTTGAGATCACCCTGAACAAGAATATCTTGCCTTCGGGAGACAATGATATTTACTTAGAAAATATCTTATTGATTTTTACCTTCCATATTAAAAACATGTCAATCTTTCATCTGTGTGTATCTGCAGAGATGACTGACTATTATTTTTCAAAATTCTGCTTTCAACAAAAAAAATAATAATTTCCTCAGAAAGATAAATATATCTGGCCAGGGTAAGAATTCAGAATTTTAAGAGAATTCTAATTTAGAATATTAAGAATGAATTCAGCGCATCAAAACAGAGGGCTTTTGAAGAACCACAAATTGAAAACACATAAGCACTCAGACAACACTGCAGGGCAGATTCAGGATAGGTTCCACCAGACAATATCAATATTTTTGCTTAAAAGAAAAAAAAACACAAAACAGCAGCAGAACATTTACATGTATATTATTTTAAAATCTGGCCTGAAGCACAATCACGCAAGTTATGATGTGATGCAAAGCATTTAAACTCTTGAGCTTTTGTAAAATTACATAATTATTTTTTTAACTTTTTTAACCAACCAGGAAACAAAAATGTGCAGGGAAAAAAAATGCAGCAAAACTGTTTTGTCAGATTGTAAATTGCTACCTGAGCTGAATTAATCAGCTTCAAAAATACCCCAAAAAAAATAAATAACATGGACACAAAACACCTTCATACATATAACCATTGAACTTACAGATTTAGCGAAGCTGAAGAAACTTTTAGTCTCTCCTGTTACAATGTTTGATGATCCTGGCCAAACAAGAAAATAGTTAAATGGCAATTTTAAAAACAGCTTTTGGCTTAATGGCACACGTGGTTTCAGGCAACACTACAGGTACTAGAATTAGATAACAGCATTTGGTTTAGTGGCACATGTGGTTTCAGGCAACACTACAGGTACTAGAATTAGATCACAGCATTTGGTTTAGTGGCACATGTGGTTTCAGGCAACACTACAGGTACTAGAATTAGATCACAGCATTTGGTTTAGTGGCACACGTGGTTTCAGGCAACACTACAGGTACTAGAATTAGATAACAGCATTTGGTTTAGTGGCACATGTGGTTTCAGGCAACACTACAGGTACTAGAATTAGATCACAGCATTTGGTTTAGTGGCACATGTGGTTTCAGGCAACACTACAGGTACTAGAATTAGATAACAGCATTTGGTTTAGTGGCACATGTGGTTTCAGGCAACACTACAGGTACTAGAATTAGATCACAGTATTTGGTTTAGTGGCACATGTGGTTTCAGGCAACACTACAGGTACTAGAATTAGATAACAGCATTTGGTTTAGTGGCACATGTGGTTTCAGGCAACACTACAGGTACTAGAATTAGATCACAACATTTGGTTTAGTGGCACATGTGGTTTCAGGCAACACTACAGGTACTAGAATTAGATCACAACATTTGATTTAGTGGCACATGTGGTTTCAGGCAACACTACAGGTACTAGAATTAGATCACAACATTTGCAGTACTACAGATCATTACATAAAGTGTCTATAAAGTTCTGTTTGGTTTGGTTTTAAGGACTATCTTCATTGCACACGGACAACTCCATCAGTGCTCCGACCTTCTCCCTTAGATCACACAAGGAGGGTCTCAGCAGGGCAGCGGCCTTCCAGATAGGCCTACTCTTTACGATTTCCAACTGCCATGGGATTTTTAACGTGCGTAACGTGCACACAGGACCTCCTATTTTTTTCGCCCTTAACCGAGAAGGCTAGGCATCCAATCTCACTACCCAGGAGACCAGGGGGGAGTATGACATCATTAGGACCACTGGTTCTGAAAAAATATTTCCATAAATTATATTCCCTCAACAGGGAATCGAACCCAGTACCTCTAGAATTTGAGACGGATACCATACCTCTTAGCCACTCCAACCCTAAAAATGTCTATAAAGTATTTCAAAGTAATCAATAAAACGAAATATTCAAATTGAAACCAGAAATTAAAAATAAGATCATCCTCATCATTATTCTTTGCACTTCTTATTGAGCATGGAAACACCACTGTAGCTGGTAGGAAACACCACTGTAGCTGGTAGGAAACACCACTGTAGCTGGTGGTACTTTCCAGGAAGCCTGCACCAAACATTCACATGCTCTAGCAGTTGTAGTTTCTGTGACAATTATTTTATATGATGAGTTTGCCAGTCCAGTACACAACCTCATATTAGTCTCCTTGTACGACGGATGCTTTAACATGCAATTGTCCTATTCTTCTTTGTCTTTTCAGAGACCTCTGGGAACTACACGGGGCTAAAAATAAGACACTAATGGTAAAATAAACATTGACTGTCAAAAAAGAAACAAAAAAATGCAGGTTAAAGTTATAATCCTTTATGAAATAAAACAACAATATATTCAGGCTTAAACTTAGTGTCCCACAGCATACAAAATAAACAGTAAAATGCAGAAAGACAGATAAGAGAAGGAACAATAGATAGCGTTTCACATTTTCATGTCTGTAAAACAATTTTCCGGTCACAATCAGAACACTCCTGGAATTTTTATCTTACTGACATTTTCTGAGAGCTCTGGAAAAAACTAACTGATGCAATTCCTTCTCTCCCTTTGATTTCCAGTTCAATATTTGAAAAAAAAAAACATTATTTTTCCCTCATCACACAAGAGCTACAAGAAATCAGCTTACAGCTGTGAAAATCAATGTTTCGGCACGAGAAAACTTGTGCTGAAATTGCCTGTTTGCTGAATTTTTATTACAGTTTTTTGTTCAAGAACACTCAGGATTTCACTTTCTAGAAACATGTTTGCACATTTGGACATCATGTATGATGAAGCAGCAATAACAACTGAAAAAAGCATCTCACAATATTAATTTATGTCATTACTTCTCTTCTTCTCTTTTTAGTCTTTCTTCACTGCCCTCTCAAAATTCAATTTGCCTGAGGATAAAACAGCCTCAAGAATGGATGAGCACACAGAACAAGCCTTACCGTAGAGGATATATTTTCCCATTGGCTTGAGTATAGCAATGCCCTTGTTAGTGTCATCTCCACACAGACAGTCTAAAACAATATCCACTCCATCAGAGGACTCTCTGCATGTAATAAAAAAAGAACGAGTATATTTTAAAAATGTCCTTACCTTAAGGTAAAAGTAGTCCAATAGCATATAGGGGAGAGAAGTGTTTGAGACCTCACTGTACGAGAAATGGGGTGACCAGTTCTATTCCTCACTGCCTTTGCCTTCCTTAACTCAAGAGCAGAGTCAGGAACCCATTCACAGCTGTGTAGATGGGGGAGTGACGCCACCACGTTTCAAACCTGGTACTTTTGTCACAAGAGGCCAGTGCTCTGACCACGCTGCCAATCGAAAGCTCCTTACAGCAATGCATTTACTATTAAAGTACATTACCTCACAAAAATAGCATAGTTTCAAATAATTTTACATTAAAGTAATATTATCACAACTAATAACTTGACCACAAACACTCACAAAGGAAGTTTATTATTCACATTAGAAGGAAGCAATCCACCTTCTTTGTGTGTGTAATAGAAAGAAGAAAACTGGAAAATATTATGACATACTGGAGAGACTGAAGGACACAGAGATACAGGATGACAAAAAAGAGAGAAGAAACTGTGGCATGGAAAGAATTCAACAACAGAATTGATAAACAGTTCTGGAGACAGATCATCACATATACCACCAGGCATGATACTTGAAGAGAAGGCTAGAGACAGGACGTTGTGGAGGTACATGATCACCTACGCCACCAGGCATGGTACTTAAAGAGAAGACTGGAGACAGGTAGTTGTGGAGAGACATCAGGCATGGTACTTCAAGAAAAAGGAAGCATTTAGTGAGCCACCCTTGCTGGCATATAGACGGGACAAAAATTTGAGGGACCTCCTAGTCCACAGCCGTCTGAAAACCGTCAACGATGGCCACTTTGGAACCAAGCCATGTAACCGTACACGATGTAAGACATGTCAGTATGTAATGGAAACACGTTCAGTCTCGTTCCCTAACGCCAAGTTCACCATCACCCATGGCTTCACATGTGAGTCACGCAACGTCATTTATGCTATTATATGCAAACGTTGCACCATTACGTACATCGGCCAACGGGCACACGACTGGGCGACCGATTCTGCAGACACCTCTATGACATCTCTCAGTTTAATTCCACACCTGTGGCCATCCACTTCAATGGCCCTGACCACCACGGTGCCACTGACATCCAGGTGACAGCCATCAGATACTGTTCCTCGGACGCCAACAGTCGGTTTCGCCAGGAACAACGCCTCATCCATCTTATGGGTTGCCTCAAACCACACGGTTTGAATACCCAACATTCTTTTGTCTGAGACGCCTTTCTCTATCGAGTCCCTGTTGTATTATGACTTTCTACTTTGATGCGATCACCCCTTTTTTTTAAATTATCATTTTTTTAAATTTAATAATTTTATTTATTTATTTTTTTAATTTGTTTATTTATTTTATTTTATTTAAAATTTTTTTTTTTTTTTAAATTATTTTTTTCCTTTATTATTTTTTATTTTATTTATTTCTTTATTTAGTTTTTATTTATTTATTTATTTGTTTTAAATTTATTTATTATTATTATTTATTTATTTATATTTTATTTATTTATTTTATTTTATTTATTATTTATTGATTACTTTTTTCTCACTCTGTTCCAGTCCTTGTTTTTATTATTTCTTATCTTTATGTACTGTCAACTTCCTCTTTCCGGTTTAGTGGCAGCCATCCTGCTTTGCTTCACATGTGACTGGACTTAATATTAAGGGTGTTTTTTTCTCCTTTTTTTTATAGTTTCATGTTCTCTACTTAATTCTCATTTTCTTTCCCTCCTGTCTCTTGTTTGTCTGTCCCTGACGAAGGCCTTGTGGCCGCAACGTAGGTTTTTCTTGTCCTTCTCCTTGTAAGACGTATTACTATTTGTGTGTGTGTGTTTTTTTTTTTTTTTTTTCAACAAGAAAAAGAAGAAGAATGCACTTAACATTCTCTCTTAAAAAAAATAAATACAGATATTACAAAAATGACATTGGTCCATTAGTATTTATTACAAAAATAATATTACTTCAAGGAAAGTATTACAAGAATTACATTATGAAATTACCTATATATTAAAACATAAACACCTCAATGAAAACAACTATGAGGGGACAGAAAGTCATGGAATCACATCCAAGTAGAATAACTATTGAGCAGTATAACGTATGACAATAAGTTACACTTTAAAAAAGTTAGCACAAGTTAACAGTTTCACAAGAGCTCCTTTGATAAAAACCACTATGGAAAACCATCATGGAATACAGGGATGATGCTAAAGTGAGGAGACTTCCCTACAGCAAGATGCCGATCACAGTCCACCGGTGGACTGCTGACAGATTTTAGGTGGACCACCTGAAATATAAGTTTGTCTTTCTTTTTCTAATTCTTTAATTACATCTTTTATTTTTAAAAGAATAATATTTTTTTGTACCAAAAGTTGATAACTTTTTTTGGGCAATGCAGAGAAAATCATCATCATATTAAATCTGTTATTAAACTTTTTATAATACTATGCTGTAGTACTCAAGTATCATATGATTGTTTGAACTTGTTCCTATTAATGTAATATCTGTTTTTCTTGAACATTCACACATTTATTTAGGTATTCACTTAATAAACATGTTTGTGTGCCTTAAATGATTTCCTCATTTTACACCCATAGAGTTATTTAATTATTTACAGTGGGAAAAACTTTCAAAGTAGCTACAGTGAAAAACTGTATTTGATAGATCACAGCCAGCTGAAAAAAGTAGAAGTAGATCTTGGCATGACAGAGTGTGCCCAGGTTTGCCCTAAATATTCCCTGTCAGTCATAACTGCTCCAAGAAACCATTATTAAAGTAATTTTCTAGAAAGCCCCTTGGAAGCATTAATTGAAACCACCTGTAAATTCAACTAAACTAAAGAGAATTTCTGCCAACTACAAAATATGTGGAAACAAGATGGCAGATAGCTTGCCAAAGAAGGAGGAAGTAACATTAAAACTGAGGACAGGACAATATATAAAGAGAGAGAAGTAATAATCAAAATCGGCATCAAAGAAAAATGGCACAGAGAAAAGCCAGTCGGATGTAACAGAAGCACTCCTAACAAAGAAGAAATGAAAGTGATAGTTTTCAGACTGACCAGCTATTGCAGTTTACAATAACACGTGTTCAACACATTAATAATCACGCAGCCAGATATATGTCCATGTGGGGAAGACATCATCAGGTGCCATCTCCACCTTCGGTTCGGCTGTAATGACCTCCCATGTCTTCTGTCTCTTGTCTTGGTGGTGCACTCTGATAGACTCTTTCCTGTCCATCGCGTGATATTATCTTCCACCTAATAACGTTGTCTACCTCTGGCACATTTGCCTTCAACTCCTCCTTCTGTTACGGTCTTCAATAAGGTCTTATGTCTTTTTACATGGCCAAAATATTTTAGCTGTTGAATTTTGATCTCCTTCATTATTTCTTTTTTCATTCCCAGGTTTTCTATGACCTTTTTTTTGTTTTCTTCTCTTTCCATGAGACGAGCCCAATTCCTATTATATCCACATCTCGAGAGCCTCAATTCTTCCTTCTAATTGCTTGATCATTGTTCACCATACAGTAATGAAGAATATACGTAGCATTTGATGATTCTCAGTTTGAGTTTTTGAGTTAATTGTTTAGATGTTAGTATCTTGTCTCATGTTGTCTAGATGTTAGTATCTTGTCTTGTGTTGTTGAATGTAGGGGAAGACAAGCAGACATTAAAACAGGATCTCCAAGATTATCAACTCCATGAGAAGAGCAGACTGACAGCATGGAAATTGCCAATCCCCTTCACAAAGAAGCTGTATGGCAACAAAGGAAGCCTAGGACATACGACCAACTGTATGAGAGAAACTGACATGACTATACGAAATCGAATGAAGAAAATGGCAAAACCCACAATTTAACCCCTGCCTGAAATTTGAGAATCATAAAGTGTTATATATATTCTGCATTTCTGTATGGTGCAGAAACATGGACGATGAATAAGCAGTTGGAAGAAAGAATTGAGGCTCTTGAAATGTGGATATATAGAAGAATGGGGCGTATCTCATGGAAAGAGATGAAAACAAATAAGGAGGTCGTAGAAAATCTAGGTATGAAAAGAGAACTAATGAGGGAGGTCAAAGTTCGACAGCTAAAATACTTTGGCCACATAAAAAGGCATAACACCTTGCAGAAGACCATAACAGAAGGGAGAGTTGAAGGCAAACGTGCAAGGGGAAGACAGCGCTATAAGTGGGAAGACAACATCAAGAGATGGACAGGAAAGAGTCTATCAGAGTGCACCATCAAGACAAGAGACAGAAGATGTTGGAGATCCATTACAGCCAACCTTCGTTGTGGAGATGGCAACTGATGATGATGATGAAATTTGAGAAAGGGGGGGGGGGGGGGGGGTGGGGGGGGGGCGGAGAGAGGGGGAGGGGGGGGGGGGGGGGGGGGGGGGGGAGGGAAATAGTGCACATTTAAACTAACTTTTTCCAAGAATGAAACAACAACACTTTGAATCTATGACTCATAGCGATATACCAGACTTAATGTCTAGAAGTTAAAAGTCACAACACTTCTCTAACAGTAAATACACTCTAATGATCAGATCATCTCTTGGTGTATCTCATTATTACTGAGTATCTTATTACTTTTTTTTTAGACCAAACAATCATGTGATGAACAGTTAAGGTAAAATAGAGGGTGATTCAAAAGTAATTTCTAATTTTTATCTCTTCACTCTAATCCAGGCATGGTGGCATATCTGGAGTCATCCTTATATGACCACCAGCTATGCACAATGCTACGAGGGGCGTTCAGAAAGTAATGCACCACATCGTTTTTCTCAGCTAATAATGAAGATAGAAGCTTGAAATTTTACACACTTCAAATATAGCATGTGCCAATTGTGTGCACCAAATTGCACTGCAACCAGCCAAATAATACGGCTGCCCTAAACCGTTGAAATGGAGCGTGTTAGCAACTTGCGTTATAAGCAGCGAATTGTGATAGAATTTCTCGTTGCAGAGAAGGAAATTGTTGTGAACATTCACAAGAGTCTATGTGATGTGTATGGAAGTTTTGCAGTCGACAGGACTGGGTTCAGTCGCTGGGTTCAGAGAATCAAAGAATCAGGAAGTGGAGATACGGAGCTGCTTGATCGGCCGCGCTGTGGACGTCCTGCCACAGCCACCAATGCAGAAATGTTGAAATGTGCTGAGGGTATTATTCTTACTGATAGGCGAATCACTACTCAACAATTGGCCTTACAGCTGTCAGTCAGCATTGGTAGTGCAAATGCAGTTATAAAAACTCTCGGATTTTCTAAGGTTTGCGCAAGATGGGTTCCTCGAAGTCTCACAAGTGACCACCGATTGCAAAGGAAAGCAATTTCTTCTGAATTGTTGGAGCGTTTCAATGCTGATGGAGAGAACTTTTTGGCAAAGATCGTTACAGGTGACGAAAACTGGGCACATCATTTTGAACCTGAGACAAAAAGACAGTCAATGGAGTGGCATCATCCGCAACCACCACGAAGAAAGAAATTCAAGACGATTCCTTCAGCTGGAAAGGTCATGATCACTGTCTTTTGGGACACTGAAGGTGTGATTCTTGTGGACGTTATGCCAAGAGGAGAGACAATCAATTTGCAAGCTTACATTAAGACACTGAAAAAACTCAATCAACATTTTCGCAGAGTTCGGCCGCACAAGAATCCAGCAGACCTGCTTCTCCTTCACGACAATGCGCGACCTCACACAAGTCTGGCAACACTGGAAGCAATCACCAAATTGGATTGGACTGTACTACCCCATCCACCCTATAGTCCCGATTTGGCACCCTCTGATTTTCATCTATTTGGTCCACTTAAAGATGCACTCCGTGGGACAAGGTTTGAAGATGATGAAGGAGTGATTCATGCAGTGAAGAAATGGCTACATGATCAAGGCAAAATCTGGTACGGGCTAGGAATACATGCACTTGTTTCGCGCTGGCATAAAGCCATACAAGTTGATGGGGATTATGTTGAATAATACCGATGTTTACATGACATATCCATGTATATTGTGTATAAATTTCATGCTTTTTGAATAAACAGCTTCTGAGAAAAACGATGTGGTGCATTACTTTCTGAATGCCCCTCGTACAATATATGTACGTGGAAGTGAACCTCTGTCTGTGTGGCTAATTACATCCTCAGTGACTCTTCAAATCATCTACACACTTCCAGGGATTCCCCTTGTGGTGAAACTTGTTGAGAACCCAGCATTGCACACTAAGATTGGAGAAGTCACTTGAGCCCCAGACGTAATTCTTGGCTTTGACTTGGTTGACTGCAAGCAGAAGGATCTCACTATGGGCCCAGTGATAAGCAGGGGAAGCTGAGAAATGGCTCTGTGCAAGAAGAGACATTGCCTTGAGAGAGCCCAGAACCAGAGTACAGTATTTTAGTTCTGCATAGTTGGATAGCCCCCTTCGATGGTGGGGAATGCACAGTATGCCATGCACTTCTTAATCCTAGCTTGGGACCAGATGTGACGATCCTCTAAATGCAAGCCAAGCTGGAGAAACTGAAGCTCATGACTTCAACTCAACACGTTTCAGAATGGTAGAAAAGCCACAGGAAAAACCTAGATCTACAGAGTAGATAATACCAAAGAGTCTTCAACTTGGTATGGTTGCTAAAGATAGAGAAGCTCAGCAGCCCTAGTTAAAGAACAACAACAACTCTAATCCAACATTTTATTCTTTGATCCTTAGCTGCTGACTGTCAAAGCAGCCAGTGGCCGTCACACCTGGTGGTGTCTTGTAGAGCAGCAACAAACTGCTTCCACTTTGCTCTGTCAGTGGCCATCCTTCATGCAGTGCCTCAGCTCTGATTCATTCTTTGCATGTCAGCCTCCACAGTTCTCCATCAAGTTGATTTTGGTCGGCCTCTCTTTCCAACAAATTTATATGAAATAATGTCAAATAAAAAGACAACTGCCATCTTATTACATAAAATGTGATGTCCAGTTAACTTTACATTCAACATGAGATCCAGTCTGTTCAACACATATATTTTCATAGGGGGCAGCACCTTTTGTTGTCTCTTCAGTTTATGGGTCATTTTAGATTTTATTTTATTTTGTCTATGGGAGTTAAAAAAACAAAACTTGTTTGACTAATGGCAGTTATTGCTCTTTGTTTCAGATATATCCATTGATACAAAAAAAGGTGTAAAAATTTAAAAATAGAAAGCGATTTTTCAATCACACGGTATATGGTGCAAGTGGTGACACTGCAATGGCTTTTTTTCTGTAAATTGTAATAAAAGTTGCTCACTGATTGATGTCTTAGTATTTATGTTTTAAACTGTGAACATAAATGTCAAGATAGTTATTGTTGAACAGAATCGACATAATTGCAATCCGGGCACACCCATAGGTGCTCAGTCTCCCTCAGTATATGTCGGAGAGTGTGAATGCTAACTGTTCCCATAACTCGCTGAGTGTATACAAGATGGATGCATGCTCTCATACGTCCATCTCTGACAACTTTATGTTGATGTCAAATTCCTACTGTCTTAACCCTGATGATTCATCTATTGCAGTGTCATTCTCTAACAGGCAATCATTGAATGAATGAATGAAATGTCAAGATAACAGTAATGTAGAAAGGAAAATTCAAGGAAAGCGAAGGATTTTCTTATAAATATGGCAATAATAATGATTATGCTGTTTACAAAGGAGACAAAAATTATGAAAAGAGAAAGAATTGAGAACGGAAGAAAAAGTGTGAGATAGACAGGAAAAGGGTGAAAATTAAGAGAACAACGAAGTGGCAGAGGCAGGGACAATTTTAGTGCACACAGGACCATCAGTTGTATGCTCTTGTGTCTCATTTTTGTTCACTGTATCTCCCTATATTTCCTTCTCTGTTCTTTTCTTGTACATGATAAGAGCAGACTGTAAACAAATAACAGTGATGGCTCATCTGGTTCTAAGAGAGGCCCTGGGAAGAGGATGAAGAAAACACAGAGAAGGGTTTTAAAAAAATGAAAAGGAAGAAATAAAAAAAAAGATGACTGTGACTATTAAAAAATAACAAAACTTCAGCAACAAAAAATGTCTGACTTTCTGATAGCTTGGGTGTAATCTACGCTGTGGTCAAACAGATGGGCCACGTTTCCTTTAGATTTGATGGCCTCGTGTTTGTGAGCAGACGCTGTACCAAATATGGTCACATCCGGCACTGTGTTTGCCAGCTGGACAATGGCGTGACCCTGAAATATTTGAGGGCAACATTGAGCTAACCAATGATGATGACGATGATGATGATAATGATGATGATTACGACAAAGATGATGATGATGATGACAAAGATGATGATAATGACAATGGCGAAGATGATGATGACAAAGATGATGATAATGAAAATGATGATGATGATGAAGACGATGATGATGATTGTAGTGGTGATGATGATGACTATGATGATGATGGTAATGGTTGTGGTGATGATGATAATGAAGATGATGATGACGATGACAAAGATGATGATGGTTGTGGTGATGATGATGATGGTAATGGTGGTGGTGATGATGAAGGTGATGATGGATGATGGTGATAACCATTATGATGATGATGTAAATATATATTATGAACGAAGATGAAAATGAAGAAGTCGCTGGCACTGGATATAATACATACACATTGAGAAACTAAGTGAAAGCCTCACAAGGCAGTGTTTGCTCTGGAATCTCCAAGAAAGAAGAAATAAAGATAGATCCAATATCAACATAGAAAAGAGCTAGAGAAAGATGTGAAAAGGACGGTACAGGATAGGATAGCTCGGCTTGAACTGGTTGAAAGCCGTGGCTGGCAGCTATAGAATAATGAATGACAATATTTTACCATCGCTGTTTTAATTTGTGCTCTCTCAAAAATCTGCCACCTACAGTCAAACTTCTGTCACCATAATCTAGGTCAAGGCCATGGTTTCTTAACCGTTTTTGTGCCATGGACCCCTTTGATTGTCTGATGAAGGCTGTGTACCCCTTTGATTGTCTGATGAAAGCTACTGGCCACTTTGGTTGTTCGATGAAGACTATGGACCCCTTTGATTGTCTGATGAAGACTATTGGCCCCTTTGGTTGTCCGATGAAGGCTATGGACCCTATTGATTGTCCGATGAAAGCTATGGACCCTTTTGATTGTCCAATGAAGACTAAGGACCCTATTGATTGTCCGATGAGAATGAGAGCTATGGGCCCTTTGATTGTCCACTGAAGGCTATGGACCCTTTTGATTGTCTGATGAACTGGACAAGTAGCTGATGAATTGATTGTCTGATGAAGCTATGGATCTATGGACCCTATCTGAGAAATGAACTGTAGCTGACAACAAAAATATGTGAACCTTACTGAATCTCACTAAACCCGGAAATGAATAAAGGCTATGGATAATGAAGTCTTTTGATTGTCCGATGAAACAAACCAACCAAAGATCCCTCTCGGACCGGCAGGACATGATTTTTTTCGAGGGTCAGGTCCAATGAAGGCTATGGACCCCTTTGATTGTGCTGAATGAACCAGTTAGGAAAGCATATACTGGCCGAATGACTCACCCTAAACTCAGTGGTTGTTCAAACAACAGTGATGAAGGCTATGGACACCTTTGATTGTCCGATGAAGACTATTGATACCTTTGATTGTCCGATGAAGACTATTGATCCTTTTGATTGTCCAATGAAGGCTATGGACCCCTTTGATTGTCCAATGAAGGCTATGGGCCCCTTTGATTGTTCAATGAAGGCTATGGACCCCTGTGGTTGTTCAATGAAGGCTATGGACCCCTTTGATTGTTCAATGAAGGCTATGGACGCCTGTGGTTGTTTGATGAAGGCTATGGACCCCTTTGATTGTCCGATGAAGGCTATGGACCCCTTTGATTGTTCAATGAAGGCTATGGACCCCTGTGGTTGTTTGATGAAGGCTATGGATCCTATTGATTGTCCGATGAAAGCTACGGGCCCTTTCATTTTCCAATGAAGGCTGGGGACCCTTTTGATTGTTCAATGAAAGCTTTGGACTCTTCTTCGGAAAAAAAGTTTACATTTTAAATTATGTACACAGACCTTGTAGAATAAATTATGTACACAGACCTTGTAGAATAAATTATGTACACAGACCTTGTAGAATCTATTCATGAACCCCCAAGGTGTCCATGGACCACAAGTTAAAAAACCCTGATCTAGGTAATAGTTTCCATAGCAGCACAAAACATTACAGACTGTTTGTAATCTTCACTGTTCCATTCCACAGTCAAAACATGGCCGGAAATAATTATGTTGTGCGCTGTCTGCTGCATACCCTGATGACGGCACTAAATTTTCATGCAGTCATTTCATTCATTTTGCTTCAAAAGTAAATCATGGCACGGAAACAGTGGCATGAACGCACAGAAGCTTCATCTAAGATGAAGCAATGAGGTTTCACTGCACTAACTAACTATATATATATATATATATATATATATATATATATATATATATATATATATATATATATATATATATATATATATATATATATATATATATATATAGTTTCATACTGACCCGAACTGCCTTTTATAAATGGGGGATATTCTAGAAATGTTGTCACCGAATAACAGTACAGGGAGGAATATTTCTTTTTAAAAAAAAACACCCTGCGCAATGCACAATACTGGGAAGAAATGCATGTTGACTCATAAGGCGTGCAATTTAGTTGCCAAGCCGGAATGCACCATGAAAAGATTGCAGGTGTGGTAGGAAAATTTGTGATGACAAGACGTGACCACTTTTGGACAAATTAGGAGATGTAATAGACTAAATATTTTAAAACAGAAATGGTCACAATAGAATAGGTTCAAAAGTAGACTGTCGCACATGTAGCATTGGCTGTCCAATTATCAAATGTAAAACATTTACCAGATCATTTACGTATGTCGTCGAATTATCACCATCGTTACTGCCCCTTTGTGTTCCCTATGGAGCTTAATTAAAGCCACCACCGCAGCTGGTCCCCTTATAGGAAGCCTGCACCAAGGTATTCATGAGCTCTTCTAGCTGTAGTTTCTGCAGCAATTTGTTTAACATGATGAGGTTGCCTGCACAACCTCATATTAGAGAGCTCTCACGACATTTTTGAAGGAGATGTGTCCCCATTCTTATTTTTGTCACCTGAGAGAATCATGAAAACTACACGAGTCACGTATGATTCAGTGTCCATACAAACCACGCTGTGACGTAATGCACATTTACATACAAACCACGCTGTGATGTAATGCACATTTACATATAAACCACGCTGTGACATAATGCACATTTACATACAAACTACGCTGTGACGTAGTGCACATTTACAAGTTAAAATTAAATATTATAAGAAAGAAGTACTGTTTGTTAAACGCTGGAAACGTCCTAATTTTATTATGGATTGATACTCTAACTTACGAAGGATTATAAAACACAGGTGACATTTGTGAGTGAGGACATGAGGCATCCAGGACAGAATCAATACAGAACTGGCAGAGCAGCAGTATGAAAAAGTAATGGGGACAGATGTTTGAGCAAAAAAATAATGAAACAAGCCTCTAACGTTAATTCGTGAGTCACTAACACAGAATGCACGAAAGAAGGAAGGTAAAACCCTAGTAATGCGTGGATGAGAGACAGACAGAAGAATAAGAAAAAAATAGTGGATCTGCTAGGAGAAAGAAGGATCTCATGATAGTGTGACAAGAGGAATGGAAGTCTAAGTTTAATGATAAGGTATAAACTACGACATACATAGAAAACATAACAATTAAAAAAAAAAACATTATTATAGCAATCGCGCGCGAAAATTTCGGTTTAAATCAAATGTGCTCAGAATTACACAAGCAATGTTGTTAAGGTGTCTGTCCTCGGAATGTTCCGTTGTCTTCCCCTCTTTCTATTTTCTGCACTTTCCATGTCACTTGTCCATCATAGAGAAAGAAAAAAAAATGGATGAACACTGTCACGTGATGACTAATTCACCCGATACATTTTTTTTTCTGTCTATTTCTTTTGCCACAAGGGTTCCAGAACAAAAACTGTGGTCTGAATGATAGTTATTCATCATCATCATCCGTGTAGCTCCTTATGGAGCACGGAGCCACCACTGTAGCTAGTTTCTTTGTATGATGTCTGCAGCAAACATTCACAATCTCTTGTAGTGATGGTTTCTGTAGCTATTTGTTTGACATGGCGAGGTCACCAGCCTGATACACAATCTCATATTTAGTTGCCTTGTACGACATACCTTTAGGAGTAGAAGTACTTTTCTTTCTTTTTCTCATTAGAGACCCCCGAAAACTGTACTATAATAATATTCTAATCATTATGGTCCTTTAAATAAATCCGACAACGTGTAGAATATTTCATGTATATATTTGTTGACTGTTTGAAACATGCATCCACGCAGCTTTTCAATGTCTGGGTCCTTCAAAAGGGAAATGAACGAATTAATGAATGGAAGGTGTTTCATTCATTAATTCCTTAATATCCCAGTTCACTCCCTCTAGAGTATGGTACCATTACTGCAACTGATCCCCAGGAAGTGTGTATGGAAGCATTCGTGTACTCCTGCAACTGTGGGTTTCGCACTCCTGCAACTGTGGGTTTTGCACTCCTGCAACTGTGGGTTTCGCACTCCTGCAACTGTGGGTTTCGCACTCCTGCAACTGTGGGTTTCGCACTCCTGCAACTGTGGGTTTCGCACTCCTGCAACTGTGGGTATCGGTAGCATTTTTCTTTTTAGTTTTGTAATATAGAGACAGGCGGCCATGACGTCAGAGTAGACTGGATTCATAGGTGTATCAAGACAAAATATAGACCTAGGGGTACATGTACACGGACATTTTGGGGAGAACTTTAAAATTGATGAAATGATAAAAATGAGAGACAAAGCAGTTTGTATCTGCTTTGTGCTCCTCCAGGTGTGGCAAGGACTGCAGATGATGATAATAGTGGTGGTAGATGTGGTGGTTTTATGGTGATGGTGAAAGTGAAGAGGATAACGATAATTACAACGATGATGAAGTTGATGCTAATGATGATGATGATCATCATTATTGTTGTTTTAAGCACAAATATGTCACATGAAACGCTCAAGAATGTTCTATGCATTTTTCTGTGATACTTAAGTAGCAACTATGAGAATTAACAACAACTTTGGATAGACAGAAAGAAGGCTGTAAAAATATGCACAACAACAGGGCGACATTCTAATTAAATGAAACTGGCAAGAGCATCATATTCTGGATCATTATAACAATAAAAACAAAACAACAGACGCTGCTTTGATCGCACATTTCACATTCTGAATATGGCATCGCAGCATGGGTTACAGCAGCTAAGTCAAACTTCGATAAAATCAGCAGACTCCAAAATCAAGTAATGAGAATTATAGCGAGAAACATGAAGACAACACCCACAGAAGAACTAGAAAAGAATACATGCCTGCAGCCAATGGAGGATAGAAGAGACAGCAGGGCCCAGCAACAAGCTGAAAAATTCAAGACTCACAGACCTTCCAATGTACCATAGAATCAATGCTCTTGGAAGGGAAAGGCTCAAGGTAAGCAACTTTGTAGAATCAACCACAACAAAGATGAGAGCAGTTTCCATAAATGCGGTATCAACAATTAACCCAACTACGCTGCACACAAGCTTTCAGTTTGGAAACAAAATCGTTTCCCTGAAATGATAGAAAGCATTTCTGGCATTGAAAAAAAGAAGAGCCAGACTACAACAGACAGATAAACCATGAAGAAAAAATTCATACAGAAGCATTACTCAAGCAAAACCTCGACCAATACATAAACAAATGGATCATCAACAAATGCAACAGAAAATGGAGGTGGAGATATGGTTCAGCGCTTAAGCACTGGTACACACACAAAAGATGTCAGTGGCAACGGGAAAATTCTCAAGTAACTTCAGAGCAGAGACAGAGGCCTTAAAAACTGCAGCAGATGTTATAATGACAGAGGAAAGCACAGAGAGACAAGTTGTTTTATTTACAGACACACTGTCAGTTGTTGCAACGCTGAGGAACCAGAATAATGCAGACCTAGATGACCTAAGAGTTGTACTCCACAAACTATGTCAGCGATTCAAAAGGGTTGTGATACAATGGATCCCATCTCAATGTAGCATACCTGGCAATGAAGAGGCTGACTGATTGGCAAAGAAAAGTGGAAAGCTACCTCAACTTGATCCAAATATAACTTTAGAAGAGGCAAAGCATTTTATCAGAACAAGATACAGAAACAAATGGGATGCAGAGCACACAGGATACACACAAAATGATGCATATTACCAGCTCAGCAATAGAGAACAAGTGATAATCTTCAGATTCCGCACTGGCAACAACAGATCGGGACATCATCTATTCAACAAGCTAAAGGTGGGAACTACCAATGCGTGTAAATGTGGCACCGATAAAATGACTGCTGAACATCTGCTTCAAAGATGCCCAACATATAAGGAACATTGAATAGCTGTCACCAGTCCCATTTTCGGAAAAACTGTGAAGCTGACCACTGCGTCAAGTAGACGTCTGAGAGTGTACGAAGAAGATTTTTTTAAAGCTGACACTGAATTGCATAAAACAGAAAAGATTTACACTTCTTACAGTACCTTTCTTTAAATCTCACTATAAAGACAGCCGGCTTATATTCTATAATATTAAATATACGTGGGAGCCGCGCTAGCGTAGTGGTTACAACACCGCTCTGGCGACCGGGTGATTCAGGATCAAACCCGGGCGACGGCATTTGAGGATTTTTCGTCGACCGGGAATTGGACTGGATTAACTCGAGACCTGGCGAGGACATTTGAAGGAGTGTCGTCGACCAGGGATTGGCGGCTCCTGAGCCGACCCAGCTCTAATGGGTACCTCCGAAATCGGCGAGTATCTGCCTGAATGGCGAGGGACACCTGTCTCTGTACAAGAAAAGGGATACTCACGTAAAATCAATGTCAGGTTAGACATTAACAATAACCTGAGATTTCGCCTCGAGTATTAGCGGGCGTACAACAAAAAAAAAAAAAAAAAAAAAAAAATTTTACTAACACGATAGCATGCTGACATCCTATTACATAAAACAGACAACAAACATAGTTTTTTTCATTTTACTAAACAAACAGCAGACTGAAATTAATTAATTATACAACAACAACAAACAATGCGTTTTATTTTACTGTACGAAACATACATTAAGCTTATTGTGTATATAGCAGAAACAAAATAGTACACCTGTTCCCTAAAATAATTTTTTCACGATTTTTTAAAGTACCGGTACTGTTATTAGTTTTGCCTAATTTTGGCAATGCCCGTGTCAACATACGTGTAGCAGGACGGACACATCAGGGCGAAAGTACAAGCACGAACGACCTTTCTAACGCATCTTGCTTTGAACTTAAATGTACTTCATCGTCTTTTTCCTTTGCGGTGCTTATGGAGCATGGCGCCACCAGTACAGCTGGTAGCCCGCGCCAAGCATTCACATGGCCTTGAAGCAGTGGTTTCTATGGTAATGTGCTTTACATGAAGTTGCCAGCCCCACGCACCACCTCATTTTAATCACTTTGTATGAGACGCCAGAGGGCGCAGTAATCACATTCTTTATTTGTCTTCGCCAGGGAAATACATGGAGCAAAATGTACTTGCTAAACATTTATTTTCTGCGAATACTCTCCTCATAACTCTGAACCCGTCAGTATTTAAGCACTGAGATACAAGACTACATTTACTTACAACTCCACCACCCAGAGAATGGGCCAAAATGCTCTGTCCTTCTCGAACCCCGGCCAGGTCAAAGAGAATAATGTACGCCACCACAAAGTTCATGAGCAGAGCCGCAGCATCATTGAAGCTAAGGCCATCTGGTATCTTGTACACGTATTTGGTGGAAACTGCCACTAACTCTGACCAGGCTTTGTAGTCGGTGAAAGCCACAACTCTATCGCCGACCTGCCATGAAATAAATAAATCAATCAATAAAAAGCATTTTATACATAAAGCAAACCCATTAACTACTCTTAGGACAAGGAAAGGCAAAGAGATTTTAAAAAAAAAAATAAATAAAAACAACACTAATACAAATTAAAATCAAGTGCAAAGGACAATAGCTATCTATTTACAATACAAAAAACTGAAAATAAAATGACAAATACTAATATAAATTAAAACCAGCAACTGCAAAAGACAATAGTCATTTAAACTTAATACAAAATTAGTAAATAAAATGACACTAAATACCCCAATTACAGTAAAACCAGTTTTCAGGTTGGACAGGGTAGACCAAGATGGAACGAGAAGATGCAATAATGGTCAACTGTTAAGTGCCCGCTCTCCACCCATCACCGTTTCAAAACAACAACAACATTTTATACATAAACACAAATTCGCAAAACAAACATATGTTTGGTCATCGGGCATAGATTTGCATATTTAAATAGCCCCGTATATTTTCCGGAAATCTCCAAGGTGACATAGAAAGAATATGCCTTCTGCTCACTCGGGCATGTCCCATGAGACAACAAATTTGGATGAATGAATATTATAAACACCTTTGTTAATTGCGTGAAATTTCTCTTTTGAAGTGAAAACGAGCGTATATGTATTTTTGAACATCACTTGTAGCTGATCCTCTTTCAATAAGCTTGAGCTCAAGCACTATACGTGCTCTTGGGAGTTTTGGTGTCTGTAGAAATGTACTCTCATCATTTTTTAGTTTCCGTTACAGCAAAGACATTCAAACTAATACACGCAACGTCTTCTTGGCCTTTAATGTTCTTTCATGGGTTTTCCATATTTGTTTACTCCCTTTATACCTATGTCTAATTCTCTTCGTCTGCTGTTTTAGGCTCCTCTTTCTCTTTAATGTTCTTTCATTGGTTTTCCATATTTGTTTACTCCCTTCATACCTATGTCTAATTCTCTTCGTCTGCTGTTTTAGGCTCCTCTTTCTCTTTAATGTTCTTTCATGGGTTTTCCATATTTGTTTACTCCCTTCATTTCTATGTCTAATTCTCTTCGTCTGCTGTTTTAGGCTCCTCTTTCTCTTTAATGTTCTTTCATGGGTTTTCCATATTTTTTTTACTCCCTTCATTTCTATGTCTAATTCTCTTCGTCTCCTGTTTTAGGCTCCTCTTTCTCTTTAATGTCCTTTCATGGGTTTTCCTTTTTTTTTTACTCCCTTCATATCTTTGTCTAATTCTGTTCGTCTGCTGTTTTAGGCTCCTCTTTCTCTTTCATGGGTTTTCCATATTTTTTTACTCCCTTCATACCTATGTCTAATTCTCTTCGTCTGCTGTTTTAGGCTCTTCTTTCTCTGACCCTGAAGATTCTAGAATAAAGTCTGCCTTGTAATGCTATCATTTGGGTTTTTTTCAGTGTGTGACCTAGCCAAAGTCAGCGTTTACTCCTCACGGTTTGTTCTACTGGTGATTGTAAGAATTGGCTTAACACAATGAGATTGCTAGCTCCGTGCCAGATCTCATTTTTAGTGGGAGTCACGCTCAATGTCTTTCTCCTCAGAGACAGCCGAGAATCACATTATAGTGTTAAGTTGGGGCGAAAAAAGGGGGGTTGGGGGCGGGGGGGGGGAGAGAAACAGTAAGAGACAAGGATGAGCATTTCACTGCAGCCGAGGTATCAAGATTTTAGTCTGCTACATCCCCCCCCCCCCTTTTTTTTGTGTCCAGGACGCAGTTTGCATTATTACCTTTTAGTTACGACTTCCTTCCGCCACTCCCACCTTTATTTTCCTTTTTTGCTTTTTTTAAAATACTTTTTGGGGGTTTCTTCTTCTTTCTATTTGACAATTTTTCTCCATTATTTGCAATCTTCCACTAAGTCTTTTGACATTTACCTTAATCCCTTCGTGCTATTTTCTGCTCGTCTTGTTCCGTAATGAAAACCTGTATGTTAAAATACCGGTATTTTGTCATTACACCGTGTATATATATATATATATATATATATATATATATATATATATATATATATATATATATATATATATATATATATATATATATATATATATATATATATATATATATATGTGTGTGTGAGTGTGTGTGTGTGTGTGTGCGTGCGTGCGTGCGTGCGTGCGTGCGTGCGTGCGAGCGTGCGTGCGTGTGTGTGTGTGTGTGTGTGTGTGGGGCCTAGGAGAGGGCTTAAAGCGGCATCTCTTCATTACATTGTTTTTTAAACTTCACAATTTACAAATTCAAATTCAACGACAGCATTTTCAATAAATCCACGTGATCGAGCGATATATTCTGATGAGATCGCTCGGTTAGATTGGCTCAGACAAGCTGCGTGGCGTGGATTAACGTCTGGAAGCAAAGCGATGAAAGACCATCACTGTGCCTGGGGGAGGGGGTGGGGGAAGGGGGGGGGGGGGGCGCCGCACTCGGATACACTCACCTCCAGCTTTGAATAAAACAAGGAACGAAGATTATTTCAAAATGAATATCATGAATATATCCTATTACATTATATGAAATATAAATCAGTATTTACATTTATTAGCTATATTTTCACATAAAAGCGTGTTATAAAACTATAATCTGAAGTCCGTGGGCCCCACCAGAGTGGTCTATATCAGGCCCCTCATTTACTAAGTGCCGACACTGACAGTGTTCATTACTGATGTTGATAGATGATCATATATTTATTGCATGTCCGCAAGGGAAATAATTTTACATTATGTCCACTTGCATCGCTAAACGTCATGGGGAGAATAATTTTTGTGTTCTTGTGTTCAAGTATCTTGTTTTAGCCAGAGCCATATCAATGTTTCTTCATTACCTCTTTAGCGGTGTTTACCCGCAAGTCTCTCGGGCGTCCCGTTGCCATGTAACCAGATCTAAATTACTGGTGCTTCTCTCCCTCCCCCCCTCCCCTCCCATGGGCAAACGTTGGGTATTCGGAAACCCACGGGGCCTACAGCAATTGGAGACTTCACGCTCCCCTTACCTCTAAATGTGGAACTGATAATCAGGGGCCAAAAACCCTTTCTTCCTTGGGGCCCCGATCACTTTCAGTCGGCTCCTGCTTCCTGTCCCCCCCCCCCCCCCTTGCAGAAACATGCGAGCCACCATTCTTTCTCTTTGGTCCCCCCCCCCTTTTTTTTGTTATCTCCCATTACCCTTCCGATTGGCAGAGTGGTTAGAGCGTGGTTTCTCGCGGCAAATGTGCCGGGTTTGATTCACGGTATCGACACGCTACCCAGCTGTAAATAGGTACCTGCCTTTGCACTTGAGTTAGGGAA